>JAPMOR010010591.1:79835-129357 GCA_026543865.1 Argiope aurantia | reverse complement strand
TTGTGAATACTATAAGAGAAAAACTTACATAAATATAATATATAGAATGCGTATTTACTTAAACTAATAACATGTAAGGTATTTTTAAACACTTCAATTATACACTCTGAGTTATAATTTATTGTATAGCAAGCTAAGTAAAATAGTTTTGCAAAAAATCTGTTCAGTGTCTTTAAAGTTAAAAGTCCGATTGGCTCAATAAGTAATAGTGCTTTATTTAACACAAACACAAACGAAGCGTACGTAAATCAGTAGTTATAAAAATCAACTTTACACAAGAAGTTTAATCGTTTCTAAACAACCGCAATAGCAAAAGGCGATCAAAGAGAACTCACTTAAGATCAACGCAATATACAGGGAATTTACTCAACTAATCGCTTGGCCTCGACTCGATTTATTACTCACTTACTCACATCTGTACTCCTACGCTTTTATAGCTCCCACGGGAAAACCTCTGAGAGCATTGAATGTTCAAGAACCAACATTGGAACTCCAATCCCAAAGGAGATATCATCAAATTTCAAGCAATTTCCGGAATCTTTGTATTTATCGCCAAATGATTTCTAAGGAAGAGGGGGGTTCGCTTATAATCCGTCAGAATTATCTATAAAATTATATTCTTTAACTGCTAGTGGATGATGCATTATGCATTCCTAACAGTTTGAAATGTTTTTTACGTAAAGTGCTATTAAAATGATATTATTTGTTTGCATTTTATAGAATGAATATATTCTATTGTTTCAAAACTACATTACAAGAAACGTAAAAATCTATTTAAAACTTCAAATCTATTATCATCTACTGAATGTTTAAAAATATTTTTAAAAGATTGTTATTCTAATTTAAATTCTAAACATTTAAAAGGTGTTTTCTTGATATATTTGAATTATTCTTACGTCTGTAAGTAAAGATTTGTTTTTCTTGACATTTATAAATAAAGGCTTACAGTCTATAAATATGCCTTTTAAATATGAGAATTTGAATGAATCAAAAGCTATTATTTGAAAAATCGTTCAAGAATAGTTAATTCAAGAAACTTTATCAATTGTTAGTTAATTTTAATTATTAATTGATTAAGTTAATGAATTAAGCTAAATTTAGAAGCAGTTATAATTAAGTTGCTAATGGAAGTACAAATTCTTATCTAATTGCAAATTTCTTGCAGTATGTCATTGCTCAATTTTTTATCTTTATTAGACCTCAATTTTTAGTTTATCGTATAAGAATTATACAAAGATACATTTTTGTAATCCTTCAAATTTTTGATATTTTAATGAATATTCGCGTTTTAGGCTTCCTTGAGTCCGAAAAAATATTTTTTTGAATTATATGAGTTATCCTTATTAATATTTTGAACAAGATGACTGGAAATTGGTATATGACTTTTAAATCAAATTTGAACATGTTTATCAAATTTCGAACGAAAAAATATGTTGATATTTTGCATGTATGTGCGTCTTATTACATACAAACAATATAAAACCAAAGGTAAAGAGCGAAATAGATACTATTTGGTAGAGTGTTTTAGCATCTAAAGTACAGATCTGACAGAAATTTTGAATCAAATCTCTCAAGGTGTTGATCGGTTGGCTATACTATCATATGAATGTAAAACGGCAACTCATAAACATAATGACTTAAATAAATGAAATTTCATATGTAATTTATAATTCTAATATAGTTCTTTTGTCATATTTTAATTTTAATTGTCGACTGTACAAAAATGTATAGAAAATCCATGTTTAATTTTCTTCTCTATCTAAAAAAACAAAAAAAAATATTGATGCACTGAACACTGAAAATTTTGAGTCCGCATAGTTCACGTCCTTGTTAAAGTCACTATTTTATGCGAGTTGGTAGAGAAATAATACCTTTCTTAGAGAATATATGAGAAAGGTTCTTAAAAAGCACTTTTAAGAATCTTTTTTTAACGAAAGACACATATGAATGCTATTTAATTAATTCTTTAATATTTGCCTTTTATTTAGATATGTAGAGTATTTTAACAAACAACGTTGAGGCGAATTATTACTTATCCCTTATAAATAGTACGGCAAATTAATTTTGTATGTAAAATTAATAATAAAACGATTTAAGCAATAAAGCGGTTGTAGTATGAACCATAAAAAATAACACAGCAGTGTAGCCTACTAAAAGCAAAACCTCCATTAAAAAAATCAAGAAGGAAAATTTTCGGATTTAAATCTCTGAAGAGACTGATCTGACTGCGATAATAGATCATATGCCACATTGGTAAAAGATCTGATGTTGAGTCATCGATCTTTTATTTTTACTCTAGAAGACCTATATCTTTTTTTTTCCTATTGAAGATTGCATTTAAAGGATGAATAGTGCTACAGTTTTACAGCTTAATAGCTATTTACTACAGTAGTTACAGCTTAATTACTTAATTACTAATATACTGCAAAATTGTTGGTCAACTTAACCCTTTAAAAGGCCATTTTTTTCTAGTTATAATATAATAAAATATTTTTAGGAATGAAACTGGTTTAAGGAAAGTGATTTATTCAATTTATCAGATAAATTTAATTTGATTAATTAATTTATTTTGTTAATTAATAATTAAGTAACAAATCAAGACACACCATTTTGTGTGAGACAAGGAACTGTAGCACCTAAGTTTCTGACTTATTGAAAAATTTGTCAAAACTTAAGCCAATCTACATAACTTCACCCAAAGATAGATGAATTTGGTGGGAAGCATACTTCACATTGCCTTACAAAGGGTTAAATAATTTGTATATATGATCTCTCTCTGTTACACATATACTTTGCTTTTATATGATCTTTCTCCAATACATATGCGCTTTGCGAAATGTAGTGTAATTCTAAGACGTTATTTCTATTAAAGGGTGCAGATTAATCAACATTCTTCATGTAATTCAGTTTCCTAGCGAGAAAGATAATAAACGTTCTTATTGGGTTGCATTACATTCAATATATTGAATCAACGTTAATAGCTCTAGAAACAGCGTATACAAAACTCAAGAATGAATAAAATACTTTTATTCTCTTAGAAATGTCAAGAAGAAAAATATAAATTATTAAGTATAATAAAGCGTTATTATATTTAGCAATTGCATTCAGCAAGAAACTATAGTGTTACTAGCAATTACTAAAAAATTCCTTAAATATTTCCTAAAAAATTACGTAATAAAAATTTAAGATTTCTGAACATCATCTGATTTTTAAGACAGCAATTTTCTATCTTTTAATAACAAAATGCCTAATTAAATAAATATGAAGTAAAATATGACTCGTGAAACAAAACGCCATTCTTGAAACCGTCCAGAAAGTTATTTTAAATTCACTTAAAATTTTATAATAATAATGTATGACACAAAAGAATTAAGAGAGCTTAACACAAAAAGTTTTATTACTGCTTTTTGAACTTCAACTTCGCCAATTTTATTTAAGTGAATTTATATTACAAATACGATATCCAGAAATAAAATAAATTCTCTAGATCTCAGAGAATCAATTATATTATTCTTATGTCATTATTTGCAAGTAAAAATAAGTTATTTATACTACAAATAAAGATGTTAGAGACACGATAATTCAAGATACCCTTTCATGTGGGATTTGATTTCTTTCCCTAATAGCTGCTAATTTAGAGATCATTTTTGCTTAATGCCTTTTCCCTGATCTGATGACCAAGAAAAATGACTCTTCAAAACACGCCCACTTCCCAGCGATGGACAGCTGTTATTAGACACATGATGATTAGAAATTAGTTGACTAAAGAATAATTGTGAGGATCAAATGCGTCTCTTCCCTCTGTTTCTTCCAATCCATCATTTCCCTAGACTTTCAAGTCTACAAACACTTTAAAGCATCCTAAATGTTTTAAATTAAATTGATTAAAACTATCATGATTTTAACTCTATGAATAATGAAATGCTTAAAACGTCTATACAACAAAATTACGGCTGATACCCGAAACCTCTGGTTGTGACAGCGAAATTGCCTTCCCCTTTCCTTAACTGTGATTGATTGAATGTCGGATTCTCGTCCATGCAAGTTGAGGACAGAGGAAGATTTTTTTAAGAATTCTCAAAAGATGTTCGAATATATATTTATTGAGTAATCATTAACTGAGTTGGATGTCGCATTAATCATCCACTGAGTTGGGTGCCCCATTTTTATATAAAGCTCCTAAGAGCATAACTATCATTGTGGTTTTGTGAAAGATCTGACATTTTAGGTATTTTTTAGTGTCTTTCAAAGGGAAACTTAGATGCTCCAGCAACCCGAGATCTTTAATAATGGGGTGAAGATTTATAAGCCAGATAACAGCTACGAGACACGAGTAATTACTTTTGTCTTATGGCCTTGTTACTCGGCTATGTACTCAAACATTGCGAGTTCGGTCCTCTCTTATCGCCAATTGCTAAAGAAGAAATGGACCGTGTTTGAAGTGCTCAAATGTAAAGTCAAAGTTTGCTTGGAAATAAGGATTAGAATTTAACAAAAATCAATCGTGAATTTTAGATTCAAATGATATATTCTAGAAATTTCCGATGCATACTTTATTCAATTATTCTAGGCAGGTTTTTCATTCATCATTGTTACGAATTTTCTTTCAGAAGCAGATATTTCAAAGAAATGAAAATATATATATATTTATATATATCATGCTAATAAATTAGTTTATTAACTTTCTAAGCACGGTCTTTTATTATATGAGATCTACGTTTAAATTTAATAAGCTCAATAATAAAAAATTGTTATTTAAAAAACACTTCAGAATGATCTGTCAAGTTCTTTGGAGAAAAAAATGAACTAAAAAAGACTGCGCCAACAATATTTTAATTGGGTTAATTGGATGGGCTTCTGATACTGCTCTCTTCATATCTCTTGCTGGCATATTTGAAGGTTTGAGGATACTGAAAAGTGAAAAAGGCAAGAAAGCAATACTAATTCATTTTTATGAAAAAAGTAATATTTTCTATTTCAGCCGCAAAATAATTCTCAGCAATTTCTTAACGATTTATTTTATTTTATTCATCGTAGAATCAAAATATACCTTTTCTTTGTTTTTGAATTATAATTTATAACTATACGCCTTCAGCGACTAACTTATCTTCGATCATGGTGATAGCATTAATTTAATCATTCAACTTTCATTAAAGAAGTGTGAAAGGTAACGAACATATGGATGAAGATTTCAAAATATATTTCATCTATTTTTTTAACACGACTTTGATGTAATATGCGACCTACGTATTATAACATATTAACAATAAAAATTTATTTAAGAATATTTTAAGTCATTAAGAAATTAAAAACAAAATTTTGTTTGGAAAAAAATATATAGAAATGGAATTAAACTAAAATAAACTGTTTTCAAAAACTGGTTTCAAAAACCTGAATGCGGTATTATGCTTACTGATTAGTTCATAAATACAAGTTTCCAACGTAGAAATTAAATCTTTTATGGATTGGAGCTTGATTTCGTACTATACATCCTCTATAGATCTCTTGCATTCATTTACCAAAGAATAATATAACGGAAAATTTCTATCTACAAAATTCCATAAACTCGACGAATTTGTTGTAGTGAGTGTCTGGCGACACAGTCAACAGGCTTCAATAACAAGTAGCGATGATTATTAACAGAATAATTAATAACGTCGAAGACACGGATACAAAGACGACAAAACACGGCCGAGATGTACACAAGTAAAAACATCAGCCTTAGCAATAATTAGCATTCCACAAATAACTAATATCGCAACAGTACATAAAGCGGCCAGACCGAATTCAGCAGAATGTCCCTCCAAATGTCAGCTAATCACCACTGCCTCTTCACTTTAGCTGCACTCAAAACCTAGTATTACTATACGACTGGATACTCAGCACATGACTCGATGAGGCTTCAATATTTGTCTCCAAGACTCTGCGCACGGCGTTCAAATGTCAGTCCACTATTCGCTTAAACTCCACTCAACGTTTACGCTTCGGTAGACTATTCCAAATAATTCGTCACTGACTATTGGAAAATAACTCTACGACATACTCTGGCTTAGTCTACCGTGGCTTTATAATTTCCGGAGCAAGGCATAAGAAGTTCTCGAAGAATCGGCTTAATTGGTCTTACCTCTCTCGTCTTCAAGCTCGGGAGTCCCTGCCCCGTCGAAACTGATCAACATCCTATGTAATTCTCACCTAGCTGGCTAATATGACCATTATAAAAGGTTAAATATTAAATAAAACAAAGGAATATTATGCTGATATATCAAAATATGAAACAAAAATCAATTCATATAAAAACATTTAAAAAAATGCATAAGCAGGTTTATGGTAATGAATTAATTTAAAAGATTTAATTTTTATTTAAAGTATTTCTTGAACAACTCATAAATATCAATAATAATTTCAGACATTAAACGTTTAAACATTAGACGTTTTAAAATAACCATATGTTATTTTAAAACAATAATAATAATAATTTAAAATTACACAAAAAGTTATCAGAAAACCTTTGAAAATTATCGTACAGATGAAAACACTGTAATTAAACTTTAAATTAGCTGTCAAACTTTAATATCTGGTTGGATAACCTTTATATCTAAGAATCTCTGTCCATCGCTTAGGCATAGATTGGACTAGCCTGGTGGTTTCTTCAGATGAAATATTATTCTATTCCATCATATCTTCCGATGTTATGCTATGTTGTCAAATCAGACTTTCCAGTAAGTCCCATAAATATTCGATGGGGTTTAAGTGTGACGTTTGTGGAGCTGTATGCAACTGATTTTTGATACTGCACAGCAAGCAACCAGAACTTTACGTTCTGGGCGGTGTGTTTAGAATCATTGTCTTATTGAAACCAAAAGTCGTCACCAAGGTTCAAATCTTGTGCGTTTTGTTTCAAATTTTCTTTTAATGTATTCAGATATCCCATATGATCTAATATGGAGTCTATAAAAGTTAATCAACCTACTCCATTTATTGCAAAGCACCCTGAAATTAATACGCCACCTCTATCGTGTTTAATTGTGGGCACAAGATGTTGCTTCTCAAAAACCGTACCTTGTTTTCTCCTCACCATTTTACGCCCTTTGATGCCAAAGATACAAAACTGCTTGTGACTTTCTAAGAGCTACACGACCATGATAGTTAACCTTTTTTATTATTTTCGGTATAGTGACTTCAAGAAGAGATTTTTTAAATCTTCCAATAATATCAATTACTATTTGAGATGCAGTAATCTTCGTATTTAAACGTAGGGATTTGAAGATGTGCCTCTTTTCTCATAAAGTCATCTTGGATGGGCAGCCACTAAGTGTCTTTGAGATAACACATTTCGTTGACCTCTCTTTGATCTCTCTTTGGATAGAATAATGAGATCTTCCAATTTTCTTGCCGATTGATCGAAGAGTTTTTTACCTTTACTGCTTTGTCTTAAGAGGATTCTCTTTTACAAAACTAAATACTTGTATGCAAGTATTATATCAACCAAATTTTATTCTATTTGTTGCATTGTCACCAGAATTAAAATTAATAGGTAGCAAAAAATAAATGCAGGCAGTATTTCATTTCATGCAAGGCAAAAAAATGAAGAGTAGTTTGCAAATATCCTTGTAATTTGTACCTGTAAGCAAACTTTTTCTAATAAATTATTTTTGTAATTTTAAATTATTATTATTACTACTTTAAAACAATATGCGTTGTATTTATGAAATTGTTATTGATATTTAAAAGAATTTCAAGAAATACTTTAAATAAAAATTGAATTGATATAGTCACTACAGTGAGCTCTTATTGGCTCTTGAATATTTACTGTGCATATGTACCCAAATATTTTCTGGCAAGTTTATATTTTTTTTATTTCTGTACTAAAAAGCAGAAATTTCTTCTTTTAACTATTTTTCAATTTTTAATATTAATTATCTTGGAAATCTATGGCACTTGTTTATTGTTGTGTTCTTCGCAATAATTCGACGAAATCGACATTTCAAATCACAGTTAATTATTTCGGCGAAATCACTAGCTCTATATATAATAGAGTTCACCGATTTTGGCGTAGTTTGAAAATTCCCAAGTTAACCCGGAAATATAAGAATTTTGGCATCTTTTGTTTATTGGGGTACAACATTTTCAATTCAATTGTAAAATAGCCAAGTAAACACATTCCTTTGGCGTTCTTGGCGTACAATGAAAATAGCGAAGTAAAGTTGAAGACTGTAAAAAATAAAATTATTTACCAAATTTAATTAATTGGTTAAATTATTATATTATTATTTCAAAATAAAATCAGTTGATTGAAAGTAATTCTTTACAAATTCCCGAGTAGGTTATTATTGCTGAATAAAAACTTATTATAATAAATCAATAATGTATAATTAAAGTCTGTAGTTTTTAAATATTCAGTTTTAATTAAGAAGAAGCAAGCATACAAAATTTTGAAACTAGGGAATCAGAAAAAATGTGAACAGTCCATTACAAATTCTAAATTTTAAAAGTAAATCAAATTCAATGTCAGTGTTTAAAAACAAAATTCTAATTAGGTGTTAAGAAATATAAATGTTCTTTTTTATATTTGCTTTTTAATGTTTAGTCTTTAATTTATATTTCATTATTGGAACAAGTATGAATTATGAATTTAGAACGTTTTATCAAATTCATTACCATTTAGGACCATTAGTAAGACGTCAAAATAGTAATAATCAATTAATTATTTGATAATATGGTTCTGAAAATGAGGACATATTATACTTATCCCGATAATATAATTGTACAAATTGCAATATTTTGAACACAATATTTTATACAATTGTATGAAATTTCTAAATATCAGCACAATAGGAATTAGGTGCAAAATCGGCTATGAAATTCCATCTTTAGAAAAATAAAACTAATCAAGTTAAATAAGCTAGTTTAAAAGAAGTAATGAATCTATAAACTCAAAGAATCGGCAATGATCAGATAGAAATTATTTATTGAAAACACCGCTCGTGCATTTTTCTCTTAGATTTACTCGAAGAAATATACTAATGCTGTTATTATTCACAAATGATCTTAACGTAAGCATATACGAAAGCGAGCATCTTTCAATTTGAAATCCAGAAAAGATATTCGACCGGAATGAAAGCACTATTTTCTTCTCCTTTTAGAACCATTTTCGAGTATTCAGTATTTCCTTTTGCGAAGAACACAACGAAACGAAGATCTGGGAAATAAACATACACATTTTTTTCCGCTTTATTGACCATTATAAATCATCCCAGAGTATAAAGATTTCCCATTTACTAGCCAATATCTAGTGTTAGAGGAGTTTTCGCTTCTTCTTTTTTTACTTTTGTGTTTTTTGGAAGCGTGCCTGCGGGGAATAGAAATATATCTCCAAAAGAGAGATATCTATGTTTTATGGTTTTTCTTCTTTTAACTCGACGCTTCTTTTAGTGCATTTTTTTCACTGTGAAGTTTCTATCTCCAGATATATGAAGAATAAAAGTACTGGTGAATTTTATATAGAAAGAAATTCAATTTCATTTCGAATCTTACTCTAAATTGTTTTCAGGGCTCGGATAAATAAATGATTTAGGAGAAGGACATTAAGTTGCCATTCATTATTTCATATTAAAAGTCATTTGTTTTAATTTGGATTAAATTTACTTAAAAATATTTTATCTTTGATTTATGAAACATTAATGCTATTTATTTGCTTATGAATATGTTACCGTTTAAGCTCGAAAGACTTTAATGTGCAGATTACCTAGCTAATCTGCCGATTAACTGATTTACTTCTGATAAAGTGCATAATCAAGAATTTTCCGCACTTTAACTAAATAATGTGCACATTAGCCGTTCACATTGTGCACATTATAGCGGCTTTAGTGCACATTGTACTGAAGAGCAAAAGTTTGTTTCGTTCATTTCTTTTCCTTATCCCTTTCCCCTCACCCTTCACTTTTAGTTCTCAAAAAAAAATATTTAAATTCCTAATGCAAAGCCTCCAAACGTCAATGGAGGTGTCACTGTGAGAATTAAAGTACCTGACCTAGACTGAGCAAACACTGATGACCGCTCGATTTTAGTTGTGGTTCTTAGTAAAACAGAGGATGGATTTTATAAAATTGGTAATAAAACTGGTATTTTATACAATTATGCGCGAGATCTAAATTTAGTGTTTGCAAAGAACTATTTTTTAGCGAAAGCAGATGTTCCTGCTGTAGAAATATTCTAACGTCAAACAGCAATAAAACAATTCCTTGGTATCGGGCAGGGTCTCAATGACTTGGCTGTAAACCCAAATGTACTACAAATAAATGTTCTTGTAATAAAAATCAGTTTCTACGCAATTCAAAGTGTCACCAGTCATTAGACTGCACTAATAAGTAAGCATAATCTTATCATATGTTTCGTAAATTCATTTTCTTAATTGTAGTAATATGTTAAAACGTTTGATTCTTTGTATTATAGATTTTCAAATGTTTGATAATTGATTCTATCAACTAATGTGTAGATTGTTCTATTGTAATAACTTGATTCTTTATATACCAACAAAAAGCAACATTCTATTTAAGCATACAGAAACGTTGCTGTTGTTCCAGCAAAAGTCTTATTTTTACTTCATTGAGTGTCTAGGTAATGTGCAGATTATCTAAGTAATTCGCAGATTACATAGGTAATTTGAAAAATAAGAGAATTTTCCTCACTTTAATGGATCACTCTAATTAATGTATAGATTGGCTACCTAATCTGCAGATTAATTGATTTCAGGACTCTTAGCGGTAACAAATATACTGATTTCGGCTGGCGATGTCATTTTAATTAAATTTGCCGTGCGTAAATTTAACATTCAAATGGATAAAAATGGAATACATCGTTAAAAGAGACAAACAAACATATTTAAAAACAGTACTTTTAATATTGTTTCATATAACATATAATACAGTAGTTGGCATAACAGATCAAGGTTTAAATAGAAATATATAATTATTTTCTTTCTCTTTAAATATTTTAAGGCGTATGTCAAAAATATTCCACAAAAGATAAGAAAATTCTAAATATTAATATAATTATCTGTAATAAGGATTAAAATGCGAATTTTCCAAATGTAACCATGTTCGTGAGTTTCAATTTGCTCTTTGAGAAATCTATATGAGTATAAATTGCTCACAGAGCAAATCAAATTCTTTATTCAAATCCAGGTCTATATCCATTGCAGTTTGTCAAATGTCGCCAAAATTATGATGAGTACATCTTCATCGAATCCATATTCTCAATGTAATTTAGTGAGTCGAGAATTCTCTATGTTTTTAATTTTATCAATGTACATTTTGAAAAATGTCACTAAGATGGCTTTGGGATAGACCAGCCAATTTCGAATTTTGGTTAGACAACAATTAGACAACTGAATTGGGCGTTTCAAGAGGCAGAAAACCATAACAAATTTCTTACTTAAATTTATATTCGATTTCAAATTGTATATTCCATCAAATTTAGAAGAACGGTAAAAATCTACAACATAAATTTTATCTAGGTCTGAAAAATTATTACGGAATTAAAGCTGAAGAAACAAATTACGATTCTTCCTAAATTGATCAAAATTATTTCCACGGCCGAGAAATGTCTATATATTATTCTAATATCCATGATGATAGTGATCCATACGTACTAGATGTAGTATTAAAGTTTCACTACCTTTGTTCGAATTACCACTATATTCGAATTCATTCCAATAGAAAAGAATGCTAATAATTGAGCTGATAAATATCTCAGGAAATTTAAATTTAAATATGATTGTTTCTTTGTTTAATATTAATAACTAATTACCTTTGGCGACTTCGTAGTTCCCGAATATTACTGTTTATTAAAATATTTTATTGAATATTTATATATTTTATTAAATATTTTATGTAATGTGAGTTTAAAGGCTCCCTCAGCAAAATGATTTAAACGTAAAATTTTGATAAAGTTTACATTATTTAGAAAGCTTTACACATGTTTGTACACTGTTCTATGGATTGTTCTCCTTATTTTCGGTTCATTTTTTATACATCATATGGGATATGAAAAATCAGAAGGGTATAAAATTGGATACTCTTCGAAATGTTTTCATAATTTCTTGGTTTTAAAGTAAAATCTTAATTTGAAATGGAGAAAAATTTAAAATAAATTATTAAAAGTATGTCTTGTGCTGAAGTCTACTCAATAATCCTCCTCATCAAAAACATATTAGAATCAGGATATGATACTAGTAGCAACAATGAAAATGATTTGAATTTCATTTGAATAATGAAATATATTGTTGTAAAATGTGCTTAACATATTTTGTAAAAATTAATTTAAAGGCGTATACGGCAACAAATAGCAATAAAATGATTTAAAAATATTCGTGTGCTATAATATCTTTGGGAGTTATGATAAGACTGATGAGGATTAAGTCCGTGCCATCAGCGGTGTCATGCTGGTAAAAGATCACGAAGTGTTAGAACGGTTTTGAATTGATGTTTCAAAGAACATAGAGGTTTTATTCCCTTAATTTCGACATATATGATTGGGTGTAGATCCTGTACGTGAAGTTAAAACGATATAAAATAGAAGCCAATTAACATGAGTTAGTAGCAGAAATTCTGAGTGTTTCGATGGTTTGAGAGTTACCATTCAGTCGTTTCTACACTATCAGGGTGATCTACAGGGCATATCTTTTGCTTTCCGATGTCAGCCTCTCCGGCAGATTTTCATTTTCACAAAACTATAGAGCCATCGGTAGTAGAACACTGATGTTTGTATCATTCAACATCGTATTGTCGTATCTGGCGCAACAGATAATACTACAAAGAAATATAAGAAATTAATATACACAATAATCTAAAGAAAAATGGGAGATAATACAACAATAAAACAAGATGACTATGTAGAGAGAAAATGGGGCAAAACTGTCTATTAAAAAAAATGCTTCATTATTCAATTTGAGAAACTTCCCAAAATACTCAGTGAGAAATGTTGGGAAGGCTAATTTAGATAAAAAATGATTACTGGCTAGAGCTCAGGCTTGTATTTCAAAAATGCCTAGCTGATGTTGGAAACAATTTTTAAGAGATTTGTGATTTCTTCATAGGTTTTATTTCGGCTAAGGATTTAAAACATAATCATTCCGGAACTAATTGATTTTCGGAAGCAGACTAACTGTGGGGAAGTAGCAACATTGAGGCTCATGTCGCTTGACATGTTTGCACAATACAATACGGTGATTTGTAGATTCTCAAGCTGAATCACCTGAAGTACTGAAAGTACAACCGATGGATGAGAGATCTGAGTCAAGTATCTGTTGTCTTTACGTCAGGAGGTTCGCTACTATACCATTCTATGCTCTCGAAATTCAATTTAAATTGAAATTCTTCGAAGATGAACTTTTTGATGCTTGTGTCGACTGGTCCTTTTGAATTCCCCAAGTGTATCGTGAGGTATTCCTGCAGTATTGCTCATTTTGATACTTTGTAGATAGCCTCATTCCCCGCAACTCCGATTTCAATTCTGATTTATACAGATAAACTGAGTTATATAAAAGTTTCCTTGCGTTCTCAATGTGATTGTCTTTGGGCTGCATGTTTACAGAGACTTCAGTGAGCTGAGACTGTCAGTGAATACAGGACAATGATCTTAAAACCGGTGTTACTCTTTCGAGAACAAAACTATTTTCAGGTTTGTTAATACTGCCTGGAATACTAAACACTGATTAGTAAACCTAAATGTGACTCTATAGAAAGCTGCTCGTCGGAAACTCAAAATGCCACTCCTACTCTGTTGTCTGAGAGTCATCTGTGAAGATATTAGCTCACAAGCCGGCATCTCTCTGTTCCACTGCAATGATTTTTCTACTGGGTATGAAGTAACTTCTACTGGTATGGTTTAACTTCTACTGGTACTGCTGGATATTGTTGAGAATTTTGCCATCGTAGTTTGATCTAATAGCATGCTCATGAAGGAGCTTTCTATATTTTTATGATTTGTTTGCATTGTCCATGTTGGAGAATCGTACATTCCCTTTTAGCAAATAAGATTCAATTATTACTTTAAATATTGAATTAGAAGTTGTGCAATATGCTTCCGTTACTACTAATAGAACTTTTCACTGAATATTGGGAGGTTCATGCACTTGTGGTGCTGTGTCACCAACGGGCTGGTGTGGCTCAAAGCAAAACTGTTTTAAGGGTCCTCTTTTAGAGAGCCTACAATACTCTGCCCTAGAAGCCCTTATGGACTTCTGTAATGATAATACTGCTTAGAATTTTAGCTATCTTCTCGCCTAAGTATTTTCAGTGTGAAACCCCATTCAGTGGATCATATAGTACTCACAGTGAGCACTTTAGCTTCAGCGATTTCTCTTGGATTGAGCAGTATAAGCAGTGGACTGGTTTGCTTTTTTTCCCAAAACGAATTAGTTTGGTTAATTTAATAAGCAAAATCCACTTTTTCTGCATTGGTTCAATTTTTGGATTGTTATGCTCTTGTCAGCCTTTATGATGTATTTGCCCAATTCCGTGAAAGTCATATTCTGAATTCAACAATAATATTTTCTAAAAGTAAAATTTTAACTTCAGCACATTACAGTGCACATACTTTTATGAATGTAAGATATCATTTAATACAAACATCCATTTTTGGTTTCGTCCATGTAGTCATAAATTTCCAATGAAAATTTAGTAAACGAACATAAAAATACCCCTTAAAATTTAATTTCTAAATTAAATTACAATTTATTCCATATTCTTGTTTCAAATATAATTATAAATGATTGTAATAAAATATAAGCAGTAAAATTTTTTAAATATAAAACATCGAGGTTTAAATTTTTTTTTAATAAATTAGAATTTTTATTTTAACATATGTGCTTAGTTTAAGATACTATTTAAACCTTTCTAATATGATTATATCTATTTATATACACATTATTACTATTTTATAAAACAAACATACAAAATTTTATAACTCAATAAATTATTTATAAATAATTTGTAAAGCCCTGAAAACAATCATCCTGCAATTCAATTGAAATTTTTAAATTTTCTTAAAACTGAATAATTTAAATATGAATGCAAAGTTTTATATGTTTTTATTATAAATTTAAAAAATTGACAAATTTTTATTTGCAAAATCCTTTTTTATCAGTTGTTGAACATATGCTTACATTCCAATTCTGATTGGATAATTCGGAAATATTAGAAGTAAATTATATAGTTTCTTATACAATATGATACCAAATTAATATAAATGAATCTACACGTTCAAAGCATCCTAATATTCACATTTGAGATAAAAGATGCTGTTTAAAAATAAAAGGATTAGAAATAATTTATTTATAACGTAAATTATCAGGAGCTTTCCAAATATTAAAGTTTAATCTTTCAATTAACAAACGTTATTTTAGCAAATTATTTAATTTTTCTTCAAAACCCATTTATTTAAATGTGAAAGTAAAGGTTTCTATATCTCTTAGTATAAATTATGAAAATCGCTATTTCTTATTTACAAAAATGTTTTCATAATCGAATGCTTCTTTATGTATTCATGCTTGAATTCCGAATAAGTAATTCTATAAATTAAAATAAAAATACATTCATACCTATTTAAAAACAAAATATATAATTAAAAATTAATTTGTAGAAAAGCATCTTAATATTTATGCTTAAAAATAAGGAAATACTTGAAGAATTCGTATTAAATGATGTTTAAAATATCAGGTTCAAGAAACGTCAAGCTTTTAATTTTACAGTTAGTATTTAAAAAATTCAAAAGTAACATATTATTTCTTAAAACACAACATATTTTCTCGTATTATCCGTGTAAAATTAATATTTTTTAGGAGTGCTCCCATCCGAATAACTCTTGTTTTAAAATACTTTTAGTCTTAGAAATGAAAAAAAAAATCAGATTACAAACGGATTTAAGTCAGTTTAATAAATGTCTACAATAAACTAATCTCACAAACTACATTTATATTTTACAGCTTTATTATCGTATTTCAAATATTTTTACAATCGAATTTTAAGGATTAATTATATATTATTTATATTTATTTAATGTATTTTAGAGTTACGAAATAAAGTTTTTTCACGTAAAAGAAATTCAATTAGACAATTAATATTTTAAATAAACCTATGAATAATGATACTTTCTTTATCTTCTGTTATAGATTAACTCTATAAAAGTATAGCCAAAAAATGATTATAATATTTCCAAACAAATTATTTTTCTAAAAAAAAATGCAAATAAATTATTATATTTTAGCATCTTTTGTATTGGTGGTAGAGTTTACAGTATAATTTGATTATTTTTTTTTGTATACAAAAAAATATTTTAATCGTTTTCAAAACGCTAAAAATGTTTTTACTTAATGACATTTTTACATACACCATGTTTTATTTTCATGTTATTATTATATTAACAAATTTCAAATTTTTAATTGGCAACAGTTTTTGGTTATTGGTCAAATAGTGCATTGAATAGAAGCTCCTTTCCAAAATATTGCAAAAATTGTGTAAACAAATGTATTCGAATTTTCTTAACTAAAAGCTATGCTTTTGTTTAACTTGCCCAATGCCGTAGTTACATAAAATATTTATCTAATTAAATAGATTTGAAAGAAGTAAATTTAAGTAAGATATTTATTTAAACAAAATTTAATTTACCTTATTGAGATTAAAAATGCTTTTCAGCTTATTTTTTATGTTTAATTCCAATAAAAAATAATAATAAATTGACTGTTTTTAACATTAGATAAAAAGCTTGAAAGTCAACGTTAAAAAATTATTTTCTCCATTTATTGAAAATATATTGTATTTCTTTATATATTGTAAATATATAGTTAAAGTGTCATTCAAATGTTTGATTAAATTTCATATCATTATTTAGAAATTACTTATAACTTACCCCAAAACTTATACATCTGCCAATTTTAAAAATCCTACGGTTAGAGGTCTGATGTTTTCGGAAAATTAAAATGTTACTGTGCCACATATTTCTGAATTAAATTAATAATAATGTTGTTGATGAATTTCTACATGTTAGTATTTTAAATAAAATAATCTTTTTAAGAATATTATGAATATTTTTTAAATTTGTTTAGTATATATTAGAGATTCTGGCTGTTACTAGTAGCAAATATATTTTAACATTATTGTTTATGGCGTTTACTCTACAGAACTTTCAACAACTGATTTGATCTGCAAAAATTTTAACTTTTAATATAAATTGTCACGTTTTAAGCAGTTCAAGTTTTGACATTATAAATACGTATTTATGTAATAAAATCTCTTCAAATTTTTAAGTACATCTAATGCTTATAAATAACAAAGTGTTAAAAAATCACAAAAGCCTTGAAATAAACTTATTAAATAATTAACATTTTATTATAATTTGATGAAAATAATAGCACCGCGAGAATTGTTGGGTATATAAGCTACTTAAATATTAAAAGATAAAAACTGATTTTGTTTTTAATAACCACTTTAATTCTCTCATAAAAATGAAACAACATGGTGCGTGTTGTGGTTTGAATTGCATCAAGATAACTGAAAATGCATGTTGGACGACTAACATTTTTACGATTGAAATCAAAATTTGTTAAAAATTTATTCATATTTATTTTTATATTTATCAATATAATTTATATATAATTTACAATAATCAATATATTTTCATATTTATCATTATAAGTATTCATATTTATTAAAATATGGTGATATGACCAAATTTCATTTGTCTAGTTTCATTTTTTCTTCAATTAGCAAGCAATCAAGACAGTAGCAGATTTGGTGCAAATTTATTTGCATATAAAGAACTCTAATAATAAAACCATATGCTAAATTACTTCATTCCAGCTATTAGTGATACTATGAGATTGTACCTGCATTCACCCGGGTGGACAGATAAGCTAATTTTCTAACTGAAGGATTTCGTCTAAAGTTTGATAAATGCTTATAATTTTTAAGTAAAGTTTGCCTAAATCATCCAAGTCCCATATAAATAAAAAAATGTATTTTGTTTAATTCGGTAAATTGCTGAGTATCGCTTACACAGACAGCCAAATTCAAAGAAGTACATAATTCTCGATTTTTTTTCCCAACGCATGTAGATCTGACATTCAGCAAAATCATAAATATGAACTTTTAACATTATTTAAGAATTATTCATATTATATAAGAAAGTTAAAAGAATGATTATATCTGTCTTTCTTTTCCTTTTAAAGACAAATAATTAAACTGCAGTTTCTCAGTATACTATGTTTTGGTGGTTTCATATTTAAAGAATTGAATGCAGTTCATTATTATTTTTTCTAATAAATCTATAACAAATACTAACTCTCTCTCTGGGATTTTATTCAAGGCAAACATTTATTAGCGAGAATATAAAAAAAGTATAAAGATAATAAATAAGTCAATTAACTTTCAAAATAAAAAATTTTATTATCAAAATGAGCCACATAAATTTAATAAGCCATAGAATAGTCATATTTAAAAAAAAATCGCTGAATATGCAGCTTAGAAAAATGTGTCAAAATTAAAGAAAAAAATATTATGAAAAAATTGTCATCTTGAAATTAATGTATTAATTGGACGTTATTTTCATATACTTGTCGGCAAATCTGGTGGTTCAAAAATGTTATGGAGCAAAAAATGAAAGGAAAGAATACTTGGGTATTTTTTATAAAGCAAAATAATATTTTTAAAAAAAAATCAGAATTTTTTTAGCTGTTTGCTGTTTTTACTTTGCCAAAAAAAGTTAATAGATTCTTAATAAAGCTTTTTAACTAGTTAAAAAATCGTTTGCATTTTATAATTGTAAGAATTCCACTTCTAAAAAAATGTAACATTGTAATGGGATAAAAGCTTACAAAAACATGAATTTCTTATGGGATAAAATTAATTTTCCAATTCAGTCAAAGCTAATTAAATATAGGAGGATTAGTATTTTTAGTAAATTTCTTTATTTCTAAAATTCCTCATTACAAAAATGAGGAATTCGATTTTTTTTTCCTTTTTTTTTTTTTTTTTTGGGGGGGGGGCTACTTTAATTTATTCTTTCGAAATTATTGATTACGGACATTTTTTTCAACAATTTTCGAATATTGTTTTTAGAAGATCGGATACAGCACAATATTTTCTACCGAAACAAATATCAAAATTGAAAAAAATATTTCATGAAATTTTTAGAGTTCCAAACCGTAAAGGAACTATATTTTAATTTTTTATATTATTAATAACGTGCATATACTTAATAAGGGAAATATTTTCCTGCAACAACTCAAATTTTTATTTTTCTCCATAGATTTCAGAAAGAATATTTTAATTTTCTTTTCTCGAATTTTCGACCTACTACTTTATTATTTCACAGCTTCAAAAAATAAAATTTATTTTTAGAATAACTGAGGGCAATCGAATTCCTTTGGTAAAAAACTAACAAAATAACTCGTATAACAGTATATTTTTCATGTAAATCAGCCAACTTTACATGTAACAAATTTCCTTTTGCAACAAATGAAAAATTTATTTTTAACTTTGAAATTAAAGAAATATCTTAATCTGTAGAAAAGTTTACTTATAAATTAACTAGCCGCCTTTGGCGACCAGCCGTTTAGCCAATCTTAATACACGTTAAAATTTTAATAAATTGATATTTTATGGAACTTCCATTTTATTTCGTCTTCATTAAAATATTTTAAAACTTCAAATTTTAATAGTCATATAATTCACTCATAATATTATAAAGGCCTTCAGCCATAACGTAATATGTATCTCTCTAATTTTCTGTTAGCTCCCGTTGAATTTATGCTTTAAATTAAAGTGGAAATGATTAAACAGCAATTATTATAATAATATTTTTTTTACTAAAACGAAGCATTTTTTTTAAATATGAGTACTAAAAACAGAGTTGCTGATTATTTAAACCTTATGGACATTAAAGAATATTTTTCTTAATTTATATAATATCTCAAGAAGTTTTCAACAAAATTTTCTTAGATTCATCATGAACAGATCGATTAATTAACAATATTTAGTTCTAAATGCATCAAACACTAAAAAAATAAACAGAATCGTTTGAAATAATCTGTCGAAAACATATTAAGCCTTCAATACCAAGTCCGTATCCGTTGAAAATAGTTGTCAACAATCAGAACACAATGCACATGCGTGAATTTTCAACGCCAATAATTGGTAACGCAAATGCGTGAATTTTCTACTCCGCTTGGGGTAACGTTACGCAGATTAGAAATTCTTAATTTCCTTTATTCTGTTTTTTTTAAAGTACTTCAGAATGAATCTGAAAGATCAATTAATTAACAATGTTTAATTTTAAATGCAACATTAACATTAAGAAAATAAACAGAATCGTTTGAAATAAGTGGCCGAAAATTTGTTAACCTAGCCTCTTTAGCGTGGGGAAAAAACTGAAGCCTTACTCATTTGGCGGTGGTGAAATGAAAAGATGTTTTGGCGGGAAAGTTAGTTTTTAATTAATAATTAAAATTTTAATTAAAAATTGAAAAAAAGGGACCTCAGGTGCATATTACCGATCTCCAAAGTATGCATGTGCCATATTTAGTTACTGTCGGTCGAACGGTCTGGCCTGTAGAGCGCCAACACACACACAAACGCACATGCACACACACATTGAGTTTTATATAAGTATCGATTACTTTGCTTTTAATTTCGCTTTGCGAAATTTTTGGAAATTAAACTGTAATTGGGTTTATTTTCATTCTTTTTTAATGATATAGTTTTCAAAATTTTTGAGAGAAAATTTACTAACTTCTTTCTTATAATAAGATTCCATTTACTGAATTGTTTATTAAAATATTTTATGTATATTAAATGTATGAATGGACTAATTATAAAATCATCATTATATCTACTGAGAAAGTAAATTACTCATACTGATATAACTTTTCTAAAAAATCAATTTCTGAAAGACAGATTTTGCTTTGTAGTAAACATAGAAACATAGAAAAGAAAAGAATCTGTTTTAACCAAAATATTTTAATAAAATCATTTTCTAGAAGGGAAACTTAATATCATATAAAGGTAAAACATATTTACTTTAATCAAGTAAATATTTTTCCAAGTTTTAGAGTCCATAAAAATATATTAGTTCGAAGTAATTTTGAATCTAAAAGAAAATTTAACCTTTTTTTCCCTTCTTCTTTTTCATATATTTATTTCCAAACTTCCTTCATGAAATATTACAGCAATTTTTATTCATTTTAAAATTTATTCCATGAATAAATTTTAAATGAATTATTAATTGAATTACAGTGTACATATTACAGTACATTACAGCAATTTTTATTCACTTTAAATTTTATTCAATTAGTAAAAATTATTTAGAGAAATATTTTGCTTGAAGATCAGTAATAAATTTTAAATAGATTTTAAGCTAAAGAAAAAATTTTGAAAGAAAAATGCAACCTTTCCAAGGCATTTTATCAAGAAGAAATCTTTAGAAATAGTTAGTTGTGCAAGAAAAATGAATGTCTAATATTTTATGAATAGGTAGTTACTTCCATAAATACTTTTTACACGTAGAATCTCCTTTCTTCTATGATCTAAAATTTTGCCTTATTTTTTATTGAATGTAATAAAATATAAAACTTGAAACAATTTTATTTAAGATAACAAAAAGAAAATACATTATTTGAAAATCTTAATGCATCTCTTTATTCGTTTTGAAAAATGAAAAATAAAAAAATAATCACGAACTTTTGCACGGAATAATTATATGAATTTATCTTCATATATTTATGCCTCTAGTTAACAAAAAAAATAATCTTAAACTCTTAAAACCTTTAACGAAATACTTATTTATAAGCAAAACATTCTACAGAAGTTAGATTAAACTCTCTTTATTAAATTACACTGTACATGAAAGAGGTACGAAGACTATAGCAAATAAAATACTCTTTATTAAAGAAATTATGATAATTTTCGACGATTTCACAAAATTTAAAAGAAAATATTTCGTAAAAACTTATTATTTTTATCGTGATCTGTTAGTGTTTCAACTACTTTCATCAAATTATGATGTAATTCTAGTTAATCAAGTTAAAATGAATCAAAATGTATTATTTTTCTTTTTTTAATTTTGTTATTCAGAATGGAAGTTTTTGCGAAAATAATTAACTTCAAATCCTATTTTTGCCTTGGTAGATCAGAACTCATATCTTAAGGCATCGAGTTGTTTTTATAAAAACATTAATCATAGTTAAGAAAAATAATGTTATAAAAATTGTTAGATGGGAAAAATAAACATTTCACTGTTAGAACTGATTTTAAGGAGGGAATAACAAAATGTTTTCGTTACAGCAGAAATCTGCTTGCGAAAAAGGATTTTGTCTTTTTTTTTACTTTGTTACAAAACCAGTTCCTTTATAATCGATGATTTAACGCGATTTATTATTTTTTGATTAATTTTACAAACATTAATTAATACTTATTATAATATACTAATTAATATATTATAATTATTAACATATAAATTAATATTTATAACATAATGTTATACTAATTATATAATTATTAATATAAAAATTATTCCTTTTACAATGACTATTATTAAATAAAACGGTTACTATAAAAGAAATAATTTATACATTTTTTTTCCAATATCAATGATAATTTTTTAGTTAGTTTCCTATCGTCCCTCTCTAATAACGGGACATTTTACCAGCAGAATGAACAGAAATTCGATTAGCTTAATTACGTAATTATGCATCTCTCAATGTGAGAAAAAATGAACATTTCTAAGAAATATATAAATATAAAGAATAATTGGCAAAAGAGACAAAAAAATCTTGATATCTTGAGTCTTGAATCCATTGCTGTTTTAATAAAAGACTTCATCATAATAAATAATTTTAATGCCGTTAATATATTAACTGGTTAATTAATCTATCCTCCGTATAAAAAATAATTAATGTTTCTATTATTTATACAATAAACTAAAACAGAGTTGTCTAAAGAGTTATCCCTTTTACCCACCGCATAAAATTCGTGGACCTTGGGTAAGTTCGTAAGCATCAAAAATATTAAAAATTAAATATTCAAAATCCGAAACATAAGACTATTTTTTTTTTGTAATTTATAGTATTGTGAAGAAAGTCAAACAAAAAAATGAACATATTTTTTTTACTTGTAAAAATTATTATTTGGAACAAAATTGCACTTTTTATAACAAGATAATATGCAAAAGTCAATTTATTTAAATTCAGTTTTCACGTTTGCATGAGACAAAAATACAGATTACCAAATAAGCAAAAGAAATTTGGTAGATGTCGGTCAAAACCCATCAACACACACAAAATCATCTTTATTATAATTATAGATATTATAGTGTCCATGCAGGTATGACAGAAGTGAGTTTCTTGAGATTCTAGATATTTTAAAATGTATAATTTTACCATAATCTAGTAGTTTTATCAATACAATTTTCACCCTATTTCATGAACGAGGATGCATAGGCAATTAAAATCAATTACATTCTAAACTCTAATGAAAAAAAGCTTTAAAAAAGAGCTCGTTCACATAAAAGAAAAATACTATTAAAAAAATATAAACAGAAAAATTATATTTTTATCCATTAGAGTGGAAGGTGGCTTTAAACACAAAAAATGTTATAATTTGATAAAACATAAATAACTCGAAAATAGTGGCAATTTATATAATTTTTTTAATAAAATTTCTATTAAATAGAAGAAAAATTATTTTCTTTAAAATTGTATTGAGATAAAATAGTGAAATTAATTGAAAATAAATTGTTGTGTCTAAGATAATATATGTTAATTTAGAATCACATATTTTAAATTCTGGTCCAGTAATTCCTTACTAAAGTAATATTTTAATCGGAACTTATATTTAGACAGCCGCAAAAAAATATTTCACGTGAAGAAAATAAAACGTCGTAATCCCATTGTCGGAAATTTAATCGCTTTACTAATTCTTTTGTAAAATACCGTTATTTTTTCTTTTTCTAGTATCTCTGTTGTTTTCCGTTAAAGATAATTATCAGCCTCAGAATAGAAACTTATAAACTTTCCTTTCACTTCCTTCAAACTTTTTCTTGCCCAATTTGTTTCGTTTATTATTTCCTATTCTTAGATAGCATCAGAAAGTCTTATCAGTATAAGGAAAACAAATTCTTCATTATTTTACTTTTGGTGAACGATATTGTGATTTTAATTCAAATCATCCTTTTCTTATGTTGTCCTATTAGTTTGCCATTTTTCCTATTCCACAATATTATTTTAAAACAAAATTAAAATTAGCAAATTAATAGAATAATTTTTTGTCACTTAAATTTTAGCAAATAATTTTTATTTTTGCATTTCAAATTAACTATGATATTGAAAATATTTTTATGTATTTAAGAATATCTCATAAGAATAATCATTTATAAGTTAAACTTTCAATTATAACAACACTACTGATCACCAAACATCATATTGGTGCCAAATATTAATGACAACATATCAAAAATATAACCAAACGCAGCAAAATATTGAATCAGTGTCTTAAGATTTTAGGACTGAATGCACAGAAGCGTCTCCAATTTAAAATACTGATACTAATTATCGCTAAGCAATACTTTTTTTGTCAAATATTTTATTTTCATTTGTATTTAACATGTTTTTTTCAGTATTTTTTTGGTTATAATACAATTTCTTTCATAAATTTAAATCTTTTGGAATTAACTGATATTAAAATAGCATGTCTCTAAAGACTTTATTTGGTTAAAAGTAACGCAATCACTACTGATAACTAATCAGAGAAATGATTTGTCATACTTTTAACAGATATTCATAAAATTTATATTCATAAATCTTATTTGTTGATAGTTGAGTATTTTGAAAACATCCATAGATTATTTCATTTTGTATTAAGTTTTTTAAACATTCCTTCACTGCAACTCATTAAATTGAATAAACAGATAAATAAATATATCAAACAAAGAAAAACTACAGTAAACCGCCAATTTAACTCATTTATTTAAGTGAATTATTATGTTTTAAATAATAAATTGTATGATCAACAGCATAGAAAAGAAAATATTACAAC
Organism: Argiope aurantia; assembly: GCA_026543865.1. Classification (NCBI taxonomy): domain Eukaryota; kingdom Metazoa; phylum Arthropoda; class Arachnida; order Araneae; family Araneidae; genus Argiope; species Argiope aurantia. The sequence continues at coordinate 104,272 of JAPMOR010010591.1, read as the reverse complement.
ACTTGATATTTTCTATATAATACAAATGCAAAATATTTTACATATATGCCATATTATTATAACTATATATTTGAATCATCAACAAAAATGCCCTTACTTTTTCTTTCAGTAATCATGTTTCTTCGATTGCGTTTACTACTTTAGTCATATTTTGCGTTGAATTCGAAGTTAGTTTCTTCTGTCTGGTTCAAGGATAAATGTAATACACTAATTTGGAATGTGGAATGACATAAAATAATTCATAATCACAAAAATAAAAAAATAAAAAATTATATATGACATATTAATTCAATTAAAACCTCCCACGGGAAAATATAGTGGTAAATGTTAATTACCACGATCGCATCTGTTACATGTCCTCTCTGTCTTCCCGGATCCGTACTGTTACATCTATGTAATTTTGTATTTTTTTCTAGATGGTGCAGTTGTTACACTACTTCTGTAAAGCTCTTTATCCTTTAAATTTCCCCCGCGCATTTTGGCATATTAAGCTCGAAGTCGACATATTCTAAATTAAATTAACATATAAAATTAAATCTGTTACTGAAACATGCATTTTTAATTCATAAATTTATGAGAAATTTTATTTACTACGTAATATTTTCCTATATATTTTCCCTTCAACTTTCTCGTGTATGTATAAAATATGCTGTATTTAATACTATATGTAATAATGAATATCATAGTGCAATGTTATTCTTCACCGTACTCTAATATTCAGTGTATCTGATACATACATTTCTTGTCTGTGACTGAGTATTATATACAGTGATGTACTTCACTTACAGAGAAGAACATTATTCTACTATGAAAGTGCATCGAAGAAATGTATTTCACAATGCCCATGAGTGCAACAATGTCAATGATATTGATCATATTGCTACAAACCTGTAATTTTGCTTCCCAGAACGAATAGTGTCATTATAAGAAAGACTAATTTACATTCATTAGTATTGGATGCTGCCGGATGCTGAGCCACAAATCTCTGAGCTTGGCGACCATTTGACGATTTGGCACCAAATTTGGCGACTTTGGCAACAAAATGGATAATGCTCAAAACTTCGAGAATTTTGTCGATCCGTCCATTAGGAACAGAGTTAACTCTGATTGGTCTAGAAGCTTCTAGCCTCGCCTCCCGAGAACTATAAAAAGCCGGCACTCTCAAGCTGCACGTGAGTCGTCGAGAGTCATCGTCGTGAATTGAAGCGTAGTCGGAGTCTTAGAGAGGATAGCAAAGAAACAGCGGAGTGCCAGCGTTGTGTGGAGCGAGTGCTGAACTGTTGGGTGCCGAGTGTTGTGTTAAATTATCTATTGTGGAAGCAGCATCATATCTTTTGTGTAGTATCCAGTTTAGAGAAGTAATGAGTCGACAGCTAAAGCGAGAAGAGACAGTGAGAAGTTCAGCCGTTGGAGAGAACGTAGAGCGAAGCTCCGAGGATCCCCTCTCCTGCTCATTTCTGTGTGACCGCTTCATGTGCTGTGGACGATTACTACTAGTGGGCTACTGTCTGCTGTAGTGACCTGCCCTGTGTTCGTCTCGGCTGTAAATATTTGTCGTCTGTGTATTCGTCGCATTTGTGTACTCGTGTCTTCGTGTAAATAAACGTCGTCGTTGTATTCTTCTGTCGCCTGCTGATTGTGTTTCCAAACCATACATTACACTATACAAGCGAACCCGGTGGAGTAAATTCTGTAACAATATTGTTATGCAAAACTTTCTGTTACAACTGAACCTCATCTCAATATACAAGATAAAATCTTCAATATACAGGATATTGTTCTGTAAACCAAAAACATTAAATCCAAACTTTTGTTTTTCCCTGCAATATCCCAAGAATTTTTATCTCTCCTAAATGAGATTATATTGGGAAATAGGAGATTGTTGACTTTTCACAAGTACTCATTTCCCATATGATCGTTAACTGTCATATCAGAGATAATCTCAAGGAAAACATAAATTATATTCCCTCCCAAATAATTTTCTAATTTGATACTAATCTTCAATTTGGCTATATAAAAACTATAACAAATTTCATCGATGAAATCCATTGCATTTTTGACTTGGTGTGCTCACTTTTTCTCTTTAACTAATTGCAATCAAAATCTTTTACAGATTTACAATTTCGATGTAAAGATCCCGTATCGAAATTTATTATTCCAGTTTTATTCTTCTGTCGTTCATTGATAAATAAAAAAACAAACAAAAAATGAACTCAATGACTGTTTTTGTATATCGTTTTGGTAAAGAGTAGCATTGCTAATGACAAAATGATACAACAAATTTCTTTCATCTAGTTCATTATATCTTGTATTATTGCTTTAAATACACGATTTTAGTCACATTGTTTTAACAATTTTCTGGTGAAAATCTTTCAGGCTAGCAAATGTTCTGTAAGGATCTACAGATCTCGGTTCCTAATAAAGAAATCGCAATAAGTATCCCTTAATTTATATAGATAGACAGAGAGACATGTAAATAGATAGATACACAGGCAGACAAACAGACAGATAGATAGATTATTTCGCATAAAGTGCTTATTTTATATAAACGCAAACAGGCAGGCATCAGATTCATTCAAAATGTGACACAGATGAATAAATTTTGTTTAGTAGGTCAATCTTCGCTGAATTTCACTCATCTAGCTTATTAGATATTTTATCCATTTCCGAACCACTTCTGTCTTTTTTAAGAAGATGAAAAGTAGAAGAATTATTGAAACTCTGTGTTCGATTTTTTTTAAATTATATATATTATTTATTCATATACACAGAAATTTATCTTTACATTCCCTAATACATTCAAGCATACAAATAACATAAAATTATCCAGTTTAACTTCTAATCAGATAAATTAAAATTTTACAAGCAACTTAACTCAGTTGAAAGTTTGTAAACTCCCGAATGTAACAAGATATAGCATTAATTCTTATACGTAATTCTATTTTTGGAAGCTTTCACAGTTTATTCAACCACTAAAATGCCCCATTATTTAGGCTTAAACTAATAAACTTTAAAATATCTTTAAATTTATCAATTTTCTTGGGTAAAATTTTTCTAGTAGCATAGATATATGCAAATTTTGTTCTTAAAACTGCTAAGAGTACTTTGAATTTTTGTACAAATATTTTGTATTGCAAATATTGGCACATTCAGTTTTCTGCACTAATTATAGATTCTAGATTACATTATAATTTTACTCATTACCTTATGTTATTGCATTTATTACACCGATGGAGAAATTTTTGTTTAACTCTTGAAAGTATACATAACACATTTAAAAAGGTCATTTTTACATTTAGCATGCATTAACATTTTTATTGTAATTATTCTCAATTTAATCCTTTTTTTAAATCTTAATTCAAAAATATTATCTTAGTATGGAGAATTTATTAATGGCTGGATATATTCGCAGGATTATTTAGATTTGAATTTTCCTTAAGATAAAAGAAAAGAAACAATTATAAATTGCTCAATGTATTCGGATGGGAGAATTAATTACAGTGTTCCTAATAGAGATACAGCCAAAATTCTCACAGTTTTAAAACATTCCCTTCGTCGCCAAATTAGTTTTATAGTCACCAAATGCTAAAGAATGTAGTCGCCAAGCCTGGGAGTCGTTGATTTGACATACATGTAACATCCAATAAAAATGACTGTAAATCCCTTTTTCTAGCTATGACACTAATATTGCAAGAAAGTAGTATTACAGAGTCGTAACAGCGTATATTCGCTTATTGTTACGGAGCAATTTTACGTGCTTTTAGTAAATTTGCTATGCTTATACTTTGAATTATTCAATTTTGCTAATCAGTTTTTCAATCACACTTGAAGAGTCATCAGCAAAAAGGACATTGTTTTCAGTGAAAAAAGATAGAAACGAATAAAGGGGTCCATAAATCTTAGAAAATTACAATTGGACAATCAAGAAAGATGCGTTAAGAGTGCAATACGAACAGCTAGCTAAGAGGCAGTACTGAACTTCAAATTGCAATAAATATGGTTGTTTATTAGATACTTTGGCTCATAAAGGGCTCATAAAGTTTTTAGATATATGAGTGGAAACCTTTTCAAAATTTTATCTTTCAGACATGAAAATTCTGTTTAATTGATTTCAAATCCCACGTCTTATATTTTAAATGCAAGAACTAATGTTTTAATGAGATGTTATACTTCGATTCCTTAGAATCAATGAACTAAGTTTAAAGAACTTTTTCTGAATGCACTCGTAAAGCTCTTATGAAAATTTTTGAACTATGTAATTCGCAAAATCATAGAGATAACTTTAAAAGTGATAAATTATGGTACTGAAGCAAAATAACGAAAACATTTCAACTTGACAATGATTTAGGCTGTGTTAAAGAAAAAGAAAAGTACATTAATACTAAATATCAATGAAAAGTCTTTGGATATTTAATATTATATGTTGCCTAATATTTACTTTCATCGAAATAAAAAGAGATGCTGATAATTCAATACATAATTGCTCACAAAAATAAAGAAGTATTTTAGTATTTTATAATTCATTTGTCACTAAATGATGATTATTAGGGTCGTGCAGAAATGAATACTCTTTGCTAATTCCAAATTAGAACATTCTTTATCAACGAAGCAACAAAAATAGTTTCCAAAACAATAGAAAAGTAGAAGAATGAATTTTTCAAGCAGAGATCCAAAACACGTGTTTTCTATCGATCGCAAAGATAACATTTTCTTCCCTGTGTCTTTTTTTCTGAATCGTTTGGCAGAATCCCTAACGAAGTATCTAAAAAACATTTATTATGATGTTAACATACTCTTGCATGTCTACACATGTTATAAAAAGACTTAATTACTCTTATTGCCAGATAATTGAATACACTTTAAAAATTAACTAAAAAAAAAGAAGGAGGAAAACACTTTATCTTGTAATGTACATCAGCTATTTATTCTATATTGCTGGAAAAATGTTTAAAAGCCACATGCCTTAAATAAGATTTCACGCGAGTTATTTTTAGGGTGTTTTCGCATGAATATGTAAAAAAAAGTAAAGATAAATAAATGAGTTGATAATTTAATTTCGTTGCAAATTCATTGATCGATTTTGAATAGTGAAAATTCTTTAAATGGATGCATTTGGGTTCTAGTATGGGAATTTATTTCAGTATTTTAAAATATTTTCAAATCAAGAAATGCAGAATTATTTTTTAGTTTTCATAAGCTTTCAGCACACTATATGAATGGAAAGAAATACAAAAATTTTACAACATGAATGGCTTGACATTCTTTAAAACAAACTTTATATCAAATTATAATCCGGTGTCTTTTGAAATACATTTTGCTAGGCAAAACAACATTATATCTGCAGACAACAGAATATCTTCCTAGAAAAATTTAAAAAATAAAATATTTCAATTCATACTTTTATATAAAAAAATAATATTCCTTCTTTCCTATAATATTTTTGTATATTTTGTTTATTAGAAATATAATTTAATTCATTTATTACAGCTTTATACTTTCCTTATTGCTGTTTTCTTTCCTCCCTCTCCTTCTGAAAAATAATTTTTTTTAAGAAAATAATTATTAAATTCGCTAGTAAACGTGATTAATTCCCCAGTTAATTATTATTTTAAGTCAATAATGTTTATTAATATGTAAAAAGAAAATTATTAGTACATTTATATTGTAGATTTAGATTTAATTGTTAAATGCATCTGCTCCAGTTCAAGGAAAGTATTAAATATTATTAAAACCACATACTGAGTTTAACTTTATAAAGTCAATAATGTTTATTAATATGTAAAAAGAAAATTATTAGTACATTTATATTGTAGATTTACATTTAATTGTTTAATGCATCTGCTCCAGTTCAAGGCAGTATGATATATTATTAAAACCACATACTGAGTTTAACTTTATAAAATAATCATATGCATCAGAAAAATTAAAAAAAAAATTCCGTTCATGTTGCGATATTATTTTTATTCATCACAGTAAATGAAGCAAAAAACAAATACAGATGAAAGCATGCATTTTTTTATGCTGAAAAGTGAAGAATAAAATTGTAGAATCTAATAATTAAGCATTTTTCTAAAAATATTAATTCGTTTCCATCTGTAATAATTATAATTTAATAAATAAAATAAATTGAAGAAACGTTAGGGTGTGCAAAAATTGTTGAATAACAAAGATAAAATTTGAAAATTCGGTATATATGTAATTGCATTGACTTTCTTTTTGAAAAAAAAAATCATTTATTCCTTTCTGGCTTCCAACAATTTAAATTTTAAATTAGAAAAAGCAAAAATTTGTATTCATGAAGCAATAAACAACTTTTTTTAAAAATGAAAGCATTTTTTTAAATATTTCAACAAAATTGCTTTCTATTGAATTTGGGTTTATTTATAATTACTTCTCGATATTCTTTCAAAATAATTGATAAATGTGAAAGTAAAAAAAATCACTTATTTTTTAATTAAAGACATTTTTATAGTTATAAGTAGTAAGCGGGGGGTACATAGGAGACAGAGTTGAGTTGTTTTCCTCCTGTTCCTTTTCCCTTTTCCTTCCTCTCTGAGTTGAGTTGTTAATGTGCTACTTTGCAGTTGAGTTGTAATGTGCTGATGTGAGCTGAAGTGAGCAGAAGATGAATGACGTCATCCAAGTGTCCAGTCTAGAAAGTTTCAAAGTTTCTTCGCTTCAATTAGATCAATTACAAGAAATCTTAATTAATCATAACTAATTATTATTTAATTATTCTAAAGAATTTAATTTAATCGAATTTACTTGTGCGATTTTCGAAGCGATGAGTTGTCAAAATTTCCACTTCTCCGAGTCAGATTCGAACCTGGGCCCAGCACCTGCGAAAGCGGGAACTTAGACCACTATACCACATGGGACTCCCTGAAGCGATGTAAAGATAAAATATTTGAATATTACGTCCCGTATTTTATGGGCTGCCATCTAGTGGTGGAAAATTGCAGCTAGTGATTAAAAAGATTTAGAGATGAGTTGTTTCTTGCTGTCGAACTGAAACGAAGCTATGGATTCAGTGGAAGAGAAGTTTGTGACGTCATATTTAGGAACTTAAGCATTTCTTAGTGGCAACGACTGCAGACATATATCTAAACCTGTTAGGGCATGTCTAAACATGTTAGGGCAAGTAGCATGATGTCACTGATTGAAGAGTTTATTGATTTTCGAAAAGGAGTTGAGCTGTTTACCTTCTGATTGCTGACTGTTTCTAATATTCTGATTGGCTGATATAGGGAACTAAAATGAGGTGAAGCTAGGCATTTTCCTTTTTCAGAAAACCAGATCATTCTCTACTTCACCCTGTACTGCAGTGTGCGAATCGCTCTTTCTCTGCTGCTGCTGAAGCTTGCTGGTATCTTTTCAACGATGTTTCTTTCTAAAACTGTTGAAAGTTCAAAGCGCATGTGTCAACAACAACAAGATAAAAGATCGAAAAAATTGTGTCTTGACCAACGAATAGAAGGTGAAATTACTATGGATAACCTGCCAAGACATATGATCCATCTCGGTGATGGCCTATTTGTTGTGGTGAATTCATTCCAAAACATTCACATTCGAGTTTATGTAACAGACGGCAATGGTTTCCTCCATCCTACGAAAGAAGGTGTGTCTTTGAAGCCTGAAGTATGGAGTTCTCTTATGTCTACACTTCGCAATTTTCCTGCACTTTTGGATCCCAATGCCGTGGCTGCTGTTAAGAAAAATGTGTGCATTTTCAATCACAGTGTCAACTCTCAAATGTTTATTAGTTTGCAGAGACTTTTTCAGAGAAAGGACAATTCATTTCATCTGGTACCAGAAAGAGTAATCATCAGAGGAACTCAATTTGAACACTTAATGGATTCACAGAACCAAATTTTTAATTATGTTAAAACTCGTCTCATAGAATACACACTCAAAGAACGTGTCATTTTTGAAATTCGGAAGTATCCATATGATGAAAAATTAGATGACTGGGATGCTGATACTCTACAAGGTTATGATGAACTCGTAACTTCTTTATGTAAGTGTTTGTTGGACTGTATTTCACAAAATATATCAGTGCTTTCAAAAACCGAATGTATTGACTGTAAGCATGGGTTTCTATTCAATATGGAGGCTCATGACTGTGTGTCATTTAGTTAGAAACAGAATTTTGATGCTTATTTTGAAAAGGTACTATATAATGTTGAATGGAATGTGTTAGCTGCTACGTTTGTAAAACTGAATATTAAAAAACCTTATTTGCGATGGTTTCAGTATGACTTATTTACTGAAATGGATATTGTAAAATTCTTTTCTAAAATCGAAGAGTTGTATTTAAATGAAACTGTGGATGTACCTTTATCATGTTTTGAGTTTTAAAAGTCTTATAATAAAATTTGTTTCCTCTAATTTGTTTCAGTTTTTATTTTATTCTTTATTTTTTATATACATTTTTTTAATGCAAAAGTATATAAAGTCTTTGTAAATCTTATGATATCTCATTGGTTATCTGTGTATGCAACAGAAGACATATTTTTATTTTATTGAAGTTATAAACTAAAAGAAATGATTGGAAACTCACTTGAAAAATTTTATAAAAATCCTGAGCATTCGGCAAGTTTTACAGGCTTAAATGCTTTGCGAAAGGCTCTAGGAAACACTGTAAAGTCTAAACAAATTAAAAAATGGCTAAAGGCTAAAGAGTCTTACACTCTACATGGGGCAGCAAGACAAAAGTTTAAAAGGAATCGAGTCATAGTAGGAGGAATAGATGAACAGTTTCAAGCTGACTTGTTAGACATGCAGTCTCTAAGTAAATCTAATAAAGGATATAAATATTTGCTGACATGTATAGACGTGTTTTCAAAATATGCTTGGGCAATACCTTTGAAGGACAAAACAGGTCAAAGCATTTTAAATGGCTTTCAGAAAATATTCCCACTCCTAAGAACCCACTCCTCAATACTACAAACGGATAAAGGAACAGAATTCAAAAACAGATTAGTCCAAAATTATTTAAAGAAATTGAATGTGCACTTTTTTACGACAAATAATAAAACGAAAGCCCAGCATAGTCGAACGCTTTCATAGAACTCTAATGTCAAAATTGACGAGATATTTTACAGAATATAACACTCAGAAATACATAGAAGTGATTCAAAAATTAATATCTAGTTATAATAATTCGTGGCAGCGAAGTATCAAAATGGAACCATCTTCAGTAAATATTGACAATCATGCAGAAGTTTGGCAAAATTTATATGGCAATCTTTCCGAACAAAAATCAGAAAAACCTTCTTTTAAAGTAAGCGATACGGTTCGTATCAGTAAGTGGAAAGGATAATTTGAAAACGGATATGAAAATAATTGGTCTAGAGAAATATTTACTATTTACAAGATCCTTTCTAGAATACCGATTGTTTATAAACTGAAGGATTTTAACAATAATGTCATAGAAGGTACATTTTACGAAAGAGAAATGCAAAATGTTAAAGATTCCGGTTATTATTCTGTAGAAAAAGGGATTAAGAAAAGAAGTAAAAATGGAAAAATGGAATATTTTGTAAAATTTCAGGGATATCCAGAAGAATTCAATTCATGGGTGAGTGAAGTGAAAATGCTATAAATAGCGAGATTCGTTAAGAAAAATCTATTCACTGTAAAACAAAATGTCATTCTATCTGACGCTTCCTTCTGATAGCTCCTTACATTATTTTCCCAATAATAAAATTTCAAGTTTTGTAACTCAGCTCCCTATACCAATATCATTAGAAGGTAAATGGGAAGTTGGATTAGCCGAAATAATCTACTCCCATACATGGTTTAACATAAACGAGAATAACAATATATTCGGTTTTGATTTAGGAGACGGAAAATTAATTACCAGAAAAATTCCGCCAGGTTCCTATGAAACCGTTCCAGACGTTTTAAAAGCAATGACGCTACCTTCACACGAAGGTAAAATCAGTTTTAAATTCAATGCTAACAACAAACGAGTAAAAATAAAAGCAGAAAATAAATCAAAAGTTATCTTACAAGAAGGTCTGGGTGATATTTTAGGTTTCTATCCTCATGTTGTTGATGGAGTTGAAGAAAGCCCGTTCGTAGCTGATCCCCAAGCAGCTTTCCCAGTATTTTATGTATATAGTCATATAGTCCAACTTGTTGTTGTAGGACATGTTGAAGCACCCCTTCTAAGAGTTGTGAGAATTTCCGGAAAAGACGGAGACGTTATTAGCGCTCATTATGACAGACCTCATTATGTGCCCGTAATCAGACAATCCTTTCAAACCATTGAAATGGAACTTCGTCTTAATTCCATTTGAAAGGGATTTGGTTCCATTTGAAAGGGGAAAAGTGATTATAGTTTTGCATTTTCGGATGCGGCAAATCCTATAAATAGGTGAGATTTCTTAGTGTTAGCAATTATTTCAATATTTTGATACGAAAGATGAGTTGTATTACAGAAGTGTCGTATACTTGTTGCCCAACGAAATTCCAAGAACATTATTCGAATCTCAAAGGCTCTGGAATTCCATATTATAAGAGAGTGTCTTTTCAAAAAGGGTATGGATTAGGTGGCATATTTCGCCGTTGGTTTCGAGCAGAATTGCCATTTCTTGTAAAAGTAGGAAAAGCAATTGGAAAAAAAGCTCTCATCTCAGGAACGAATGTGGTAAACGACGTTGTTTCTGGGGAAGATATCAAAATCGCTGCCAAAAAATGAAGTAAAGAAGCTGGAAAAAATCTGGCTCAAAAAGCTATTGGTAAAATACAGTCGATGAGAGGAAAAGGAAAATATAAAAGGAAACGAAAACAGCAGAAAAAAAATCATTTTATCTAAGGTACGAAAGAGAAGAGGTGGAGGCATCTTTGATTCGTAATGGCTTACATTTTGAAAGGATCCCCAGAATGTGTCAAATCGGAACTGGAACTTTTTCATTTACCTCCTACTCAAACAGCCGTAGAAAATGGTCAATAGGTAGAATACTATCCCTTATCCAATGTATTCGATGGAGGACCTGTAGAATTTCACATTTCTGGAAGTGGAGAAGAGTATCTCTATTTGAGTCAAACCCAGCTTTATGTAAAAGCAAAAATTTTGAAAGCAGATGGTTCATCTATTCTAAAAGAAACGATTGAATCTGATTCATCTACATCAAGAGAATCTACGTCAACAAAAACTAATATTTATTTCTTCATTCAATCTTCAGTCAAGTAGACGTTTCCTTAAATGATCGCCTTGTATCTAATTCTAGTAATACATATCCTTATCGATCTTATATTGAGACGCTATTGAATCATGCCTACGACAGTAAGACTTCTCAGCTTACATTTGAAATGTTTTACAGCGATAATGACAATGGATTGGAAAAACTATCAAAATGTTTTAAACCGAGTGCTGCAGTGCATATGATCGGAGGATTACATAGTGATCTGTTTCATCAAGAAAGACTATTATTGAACTTAGTAGATGTGAAAATTAAATTAATTCGAAGTAAACCCGAGTTCTGCTTGCAAGGAGATGAAGGATACAAAGTTGTTTTGGAAAAAATCAATTTGTTAGTTCGAAAAGTTCGTGTCAGTCGTGGTGTGATATTAGGTGAAGTAAAAGCTTTGGAGAAAGAAACGGCAAAATATCCTATTAATAGAGTGCTTTGCAAAGTATATTCTATTCCTCAGGGAAGTATGTCGATGGTGCAAGACAATATTTTCGTAGGACAGATGCCTAAAAGAATCATTATCGGTTGTGTGGAAAATGATGCTTTTCATGGAACATTTCAAAAATCACCTTTTGAATTCAAGCATTTTGATATGAATTTTATAAGAATTTATGTAGATGGACAGCCAGTCCCACATAACCCTTTTGAGTTGAATTTTGATAAAAATGATTATATCAGAGGTTATAATAGCTTGTTTTCTGGAACTGAAAAATTTGGTCAAGACCAAGGATTATTTCTGTCTAGAGAGGATTATATAAAAGAAAATACATTGTTTGCTTTTAATTTATCACCGGACCTTTGTAATTGTGATCATTTAAATCTCATTAAGCATAGCAATTTGAGATTGGAAATTGAATTTTCAAAAGCGCTTTCGCAAACCATCTGTGTATTAATTTACGCCGAGTTCGATAACGTAATAGAAATAAACAAAACGATCCATATTTTATACGATTTTGGAAATTGAAAATGAATGGAAATCAGATACATTACATTTTATCAAAAGACCCTCATACTTCACCATTTTTTCGTGGCGTGTTTGCCTCTGACGCTATTCCGATCCTGAAAGAAAAGTCTGCTATTGCTGTGAATATCGACATGTCATCTGAGCCAGTATCTCACTGGTTAGCCTTTTACCTGGAGTTCGTTTCCCATTACTCCTCTGTTTTCTAGAATTCGACACCGATGCAAAGTCTTACGTCTAATGTTTATGGAGCCTATTGCATTTATTTTATTTTAAAACGATGTCAAGGACAATCTTTGTATTCCATTGTAAGCAATTTCTCTCAATGTCAGAATAATGATTTTCGAATGTACCAATTTGTGAAAAAACGATATGGTGTAAGAAGGATTTTTAAACAGTAAATAAATACATTTATTAAAGATTTTTGTTTCTTATTTCATTCATTTTTTTTAGTATAAATACAACCACTCATGAAGTTTTCAGTTAGTAATCATGGATTCATTATGTATGTGGCACCCGTGCACCGTACTTGTCGGTGGCGTAACAAGATGTGGAAAGACACACCTAGAAAAGAAATTAATTGATCTTAAGATGATACATCCTCCCACCCTAAAATAATTTGGTGTTATGGGGCTTATCAAAACCTTTACAGAGAAATGAAAACTGTGGAATTTAACGAAGGATTGCCTTCTAATATCAATAGTATTTCGAATGCTTTAATTGTGATCGATAATGTAATTGCAGAACTTTCCAGTGACAATAAATTAAGCAAACTTTTCACTAAGGGAAGCCATCATCGTAATTTAACTATCATTTTTATACTTCAAAATATATTTCACAAAGGTAAAGAAATGCGAAATATTTCACTGAATGCGCATTACATGTTTTTATTTAAAAATCCCCGTAATCGTTCCCAAATCATGCATTTTGGTCGCCAGCTTTATATAAGCAATGTGAAATTTTTTCGAGAAGTATACGAAGATGCTACTTCAAAATCATTTAGCTATATACTTGTTGATCCGGCACCTCAAACAGATGACTCATTGCGCCTTCTCACTGGACTTTTTCTAGGAGATAAATATTATGTATATCAGCCTCGTTAGTCATTTCGTTGCGGAAACACCATGACATCAGCAGTTTTAGATTTTGAAGGATTTCAACTCTCTCCGGGAAGTTTTATCGTCAAAGAGATGGCAGTGTATGCTGTTAATGATGATACTTTCTGTGGACGATGGCTTTTTAAATCACCTCATTCTTTCGATAGGTTGGATCGTAAGAAACAAATTACTTACTCTTGGATTACTAAATTCCTTCATCAGATCGAATGGAACGATGGTGAATTACCTTATGATATCTTTCGCTGTGTGTTGACAGTCATATTCAAAACGTTTTCCTATATTTACGTAAAAGGACTTGAAAAAAAGAAATTGTTAGAATTTTTAACCGGGCACGAAATATTAAATCTTGATGATTTTAAATGTCCCAAATTAAAAGATTTACCGAATTTGGATTTGTTGTGCCCCTACATGCCTCTACATGATGGAAAAAGTTTCCATCATTGTTCCGTCTACAAAGCCAAAGCATTTGCTAGATATCTAGAAAGTATATAAAGCTCCCCCCACCTTGATGAGCACTTTTTATCAAATTAATCATCACCATGTGTACCCTACAATATTCAGAGTATTTGAAAGCTATTTGTAAAATTAAATCGAAGAGTCCAGTTTTCAAAACGTGTCCGAACAATGTTATCACAGCTCTGTGCGAATGTGCACTTAATGTACTTCGAGGAAATGTACCTCTCACTAAAGGACAAAGGAATAAACTAACTCCTTATAAGGCAAATTTAAGAAAACTTTCGGACAGGAAGATACCCCTATATAAGAAGAAGCAACTTCTCATTCAGCATGGTGAAGGATTTTTATCTGTTTTGTTACCAGCTGCAATATCTGTGATTAGTTCTCTCATCAATGGAGTACACTAAGAAAATGGTCTTAATACCCGAAAATCGGGCAGAATTTGTGGTTCATTTATCTGATTTAGATACTAAAATGCAAAATATTCTTCAAAGGAAAGATCTGTCAGAAAGTGAGAAGGTAAACCAATATTTACAGATCCTTCAAAAATTTGTGAAAATAAAACATCACCAGGAAACGCCAAAAACAACTGAAAGTCAAGAATTAGAAACCAGCATAAAAGAAACAAAAGAAGATATCATTTCGACAAAAATTTTAAAGGCTGCACCTGTTAGGTATTCAAAGACTGTGAAGAATATTTTAGATTTCTTAAAATCTAACCATACAACATTATCGTGGACTCCTGAAGGAGAAATTGTTTACAAGGGTCAGAGAATACCAAGAACTAACATTGTGAATTTAGTCACAGACTTACTTCGGAACAGAAAGAAGTCCCCCACAGGATTCAAAGAATTACAAGCAGCCCTGAAGGAAATGAACATCCCTGCCTCTTAAATTATTAACAGAAAAATATTTAAAGATAATGCTGTAGCAAAGACAAAACAAATGTATGCAAAAAGAAACACATGGATATCATATTGATGTATTATTATTTCTTTTTATTTTGCACTAAAAAATAGAAATTATATATAACAAATGTTTCAATTTTTTTTTCTTCTCATGGGCATGAGAAAACAACATGAGCAACATTTATAGGATATTTTTAACGAAAAGATAATATTATTAACAAGTGAACAAACACCATATGGATATGAAACAAAGTAAATGGTATTTTCACTTTGTTCTTAATACCCATATGGAAGTGTGGAATAGTCTTTTTGTATAATTCTCTTATCATACACCATCCTGTATGTCTTTATTTCTTTTTTATTAATAATTTTCTTTCTTTTGGCATCTCTGGTGATTTTATTTGGGGTTTCAAGAGGAATTGTTATTTCGAGATCCATATTTTGTATCAATGCCTCCATGGCTTCAAAATTTAATTTTTTAACATTCATGGAATTTAAAGTGAAGCCTCTAACTTTGCAGCATGTTTCTCCACTTTTTGTTTTGAATGCATAATTTTTTGGACCACCTGCAAAAAATAAAAAGCCAAAATTAATGTTATGCACTTCTCTCTCTCTTTCTCTCTCTCTCTCTCTCTCTCTCTCTCTCACACACACACACACACACAATTAAACTTACCAGAAACAAAAGTTGTTATAGTGTCACCATCAAGTTCATCCGTGAACTCTCAAAGAAAGTTTCCCAGGAGAGGATCGTTCGTGCCATCGCTTGCATAAATGATCGAATCTGTATCGTGATAAAGAACACTCTTTCCCAACTTCTCCATTTCATCATACAATGATGCGTGTCCAAGCTGTGGTGAAGAAAGCGAAGAATACATTGGTTGAAACATCTTGAGACACAAATTCCTTCCTGAATTCCCACTGAATAGCGGCTACTTCCGGTGTTGGAAGATATATGTCTTTAATCTGAAAGAAAAACTTTCTGATATTACAACTGTACTAATGTTTAATTTCTATGAGGAAAAAAGCTTAGAAATCACAGTTCTTACACGATACCTACATTTTTGGAAGGGTCAGCAAGTAACTTATTAAACTAAGATATTGTGTGAACGTAATTCAGTTGCATTCGTGCAGTATTCATTCCCCATCTGTAGAAAAAATTTAATATGGATTTAAAAAAATAATATTATAATGGCCTTTTTCATTTGATAACAGCAATAATGATAATATTCTTACCTGCCACAGAAACTATTTAAAGCAAGTTTTGCAACCTGTCTTAGCCCTGGATTTTTTTCAATGTTTTGAGGATCCAGCTTTATCCCTTCTTTTTGTTCATACTCCTGAACGTAAGCTATCTTTCGTTCTTCGGTAGTGCAATTACTGGGCCCTCCACTACTCTCTTGTTTTATTTTCAGAAAAGTATCTATATATGTTCTGAAAAGAGAGTTGGATGATCTGGGGAAATGATATACCTCATGAATCTAGAAATAAAAAACAAATTAATGTAAAACCAAATTTTTATAAAGTGTAAATTTTGCTTTTCTTTTTTAAAAAAAGTTTGAAATACATATATATAACTGAACTTACATCAGTAATGCGATATCCCTTCTTCTTTGCTAATTTTAATTCTTCACTGACCCAGGTTCCAATAACTGCTCTCTCATTCTCTGTGTGAGTACACTTTTCTTGTTGCTTAATCTCGACGCAAGTTCGGCCCAAGGGAAACATCAGTTTATTTTGACATCTATAGGGCAGAACAGGGAGAAACAAACCAAATGGTGGTATTACCCTGCAGCGGATAATACCAAAATAGTCATTGATCTCTCCACCGTTATAATTTGAGGGTGTCCAACTGGATACAAACAATATTTGTTCACCTGTAAGACGAAAGTGTCAATGAGTTGGGAAGAAAAAAGATAATATATCAAAAAGATCTAGTTTTATGAATTAATGAATGTAAAACACTTACCCATGGTTAGAGTGATGTGAAATCCACATATTTTATATTTCCCTCGTGATGAAGTTTTATCGCATTTGTTCGTCCCCCAAAAAATGAATCTCTGGGGTTAAAACGATCCTTCAATGTATGGGTAGTTAGAGAAGATCGGAGATTCGGGTCTTCTTTCTTTCTCCTCAAAAACTCGTGTTCTAATAATTGACTCGTGAACACTAATAATTGTTCATTTCTTGATATGATCAAATTCAATATTGCAAACCTTTCGGTTCCTTCCTGCACCAACAGGCCCTCTTACTGTTGCGATGTCAATCTCAAAACTTTCATCTAGCTTGATGTTCTTTTTGGATTGAAGAACTTTCATTATTGCAGCCATAACTTTTTCAACGGTGAAATCCGATACTCGCAGCAGTGAAGTGGAGATAGGCCAGTCCGATCCCGGAGAAGAAATGCAAAATCGCATCAGGTCAGCATGCGCCAGATTTTCAACAGTTCTCACTATTCGGACAGTAGCCACTATTGTTTGCAATGTCATTCCTCTTACTCTGGCTGAAAGTCTCTCAGGGATAACTCCAGCGAAGAAAACAATTTGCTCGCCATTGATAGCGCTTGTTGGTTCGTCTGGATTTTTCCTGAATGAAAATAGCTTCATACAAGTAAAAAAAAGGAAAAGAAACCATAGGGGGGGGGGCAGGAGGAAAACAACTCAACTCTGCCACCTATGTACCCCCGCTTACTGTTGTAATTTAGAGACTCCTTTAGAATCAAATTTTGTTTTTTTGATTCACAAACGTTATTTCACAAACGTTTAAATTAATTTTATAGAGAATGACAAAATAATTCATAAGAAAAAAATTATGATACTCCTTCTTATATTTTTTTTCCTTGAAATAACAGATGCAAATGTTAAATAACTTAAAATTCAATGTCAGATATTAACGTATTACTAGTTATTGATATAAAAATTTATATGATGACCACTTCGTAATAGTGGTCACCATATAATAACTACCAATGCATTTTTATTAACTTGAAACTTTAACTAACAAGTTGTTTGTAGTGCAACTTGTTTCCAATGGTGCAGACATCCTAGAATGCTTAAATTTGTACCAGTTATTCTCAAGTTTTCGTTTAAATTACTGAGGATCTTTTTTTTTTTTCGCTATATAAATAGTCTAGAATACTTGATAAAGCACCATTGCTTTTAATGTATTTGATTAAATCAGCTATATTTCCTCATTTTCACCTATATTTAAGGGGTAATCAAATGAAAAGGTACAAAGCGACACTGTGTGTATAAATGAAAACTTTATTCAAAATATGCAGCATAGCCCTGAGCACAACGATCCCATCGATTAACCAGCCGAAGGATTCCTTGTTCCCAGAATTCCTTTGGCCGTGACGAGACCCAGTCCTTCACAGCGTCCTTAAGTTCGCCGTCCGAGTTGAAGCTCTTCCCTTTCAGATGTTTTTTCAGAGGACCAAATAGATGAAAATCGCAGGGCGGTATGTCCGGGATATAGGACGGATGGCCGAGCTTCTCCCACTTGAACTTGGCCAGTTCCGCGTATGTGACCCTGGAGACGTGTGGACGAGCGTTATCATGCAGCAGAACCACACACTTCGTGAGTAACCCAGGTCTTTCGCTCTTGATGGACCTGCGTAGTCTTCGGAGTGTCTCACAGTACACTTCGTAGTTAATGGTTCTTCTGTCCATTTCCATCCTGTCTTCACATGCACTGCCACGTTAATTGGATGTCGCTCTTTATAAGAGCCTATGCACTCTCCTGCGCTTTCGGACGTCCACGTATGCTCCGATCTACGCCGGAGACACTAATGCATCCCTAGATGTCTCCCTACCTTCTCCCATAAAGGCATAGGTAAATATGTTAACGGTTACATTGTTACCATGTTTCGCACCTTTCCATTTGAACACTCCTTGTATATGCCTTAAAGTACTAGAGGCTATTCCAGTTTTTCTGATATTTTGAAAAAGCTGTTTTCGTTTTCCCAAGTAGCACATATAGTATATAATATTATAAAATTCGGAAAAATAACTGGGCAATATTAATATAAATAAATTCGTAGTTTTAAATTCTATGTTTCTGTCGGACTTTTGGCCACTGAATACAAATTAACTCCAAATTTGGACTATCACATAAACATTTTAAGTTACAAGATCCCCTCTCTCTATCTAAAAAGTCATATAATATATGCACATGAAAGGGAATAAAGGGAAAACTTACCAAACAAACTGCTCACAAAGAATAGATTTATTCGTGCAAAGGTTATATGTCATTACTCAAAATTAAATTGTAATCACCCAAATTGTATTTTTTTTTCTTTTTTTTAAAGACACATTAAACATCTATGTTAAGATTAAAAAAAAAAAACTTCTCATAACCAAAACATCCAAAATATCTCTTCGAGTTGGACAGTTTCATCCTGTAAAATATGTTTGGAGCAAGGTATGTTGCACAAGAGAAGCACCAATATATAGACATTCACCTATTATTATTATATGAATTGATTGCAGATGATTTTCGAAAGGGGAAAAAGGGTAAGAAATCATCATGTTCTTCTGCAGCCAGTTCGCAAATAATCTTTAAGCAAAAATGAAACTCCTATGCCATGCTGCTCGAAATATATGAAGATTTCTTTTCTGAAAAAGACAAAAACAATTCCTTTATTATTATAATTATGAAATTAGTAGTGAATTTATAAACTCTTTTCAAAATAAAGTTTGAAGCCAACATGTTTTCTCGGCATGAAAAAAATATCAATTTAATAAATTAGTCTATTAACGTTCAAATCACGAATCTTTATTATTAAAACAAAACTATTAAACTTAATAAGCCATTGCATAGCTTTGTTGAAAAAAATTACTTACAAAAGCACTTAAGAAAAAAAAATCTCAAAGTTTTATAAAAAAAATGATGTAAAAAAATAATCACTTTTATTTTAATTTTTAAATCCAGTAGTTTAATTGAGGGTTGTTTTCATTTACTTCTTAACATCCATGATGATCCTAATATCACGTAAGGAAAAAAAGCCATTTGCTACTTTAACGTCAGAAAGATAAACATTTAAATTTTAAGAGAAAAAAAAATGTCTATTTTTTTTCACACTGACTATTTTTTATCACCAAAAAAAAACTAGTGACTTTCCTTGCTAATTTTAGAACTTTTGAATCTATGATATTCTAGATTAGGTGGCTTGAATTTTTTTAAAAAAATCGAAATTCCGCTGAGTTAAAATTGCACAAAATTATCATTTCTTAAAAGATGATATATGTCAAGCAATAGAAATAGAAATTATAATATCCATGACTAATAAAATAGCGCCTGCCATAAATAAATTTAAAATATTAGAAACAAAATAGAATAATTTTATTCTACTATCTGGTTTTCCAGTAAGTCAAAAACAATTGCGTATTCTCCCCAGAAACTTTTTCATGTACTCATGTAAAAATTGTTATCCCTCCTACGACCTCGAAACATTGAACGCTTTGGGCAAGTCAACGATTGCCAAAAAGACTCAGATTTTTATTATCAGAGTCCTGCAATTGAGCATTTAATACTTAATAAATAAGTGAAGGAAACCAAATATGAATTTCTGATTGTTCTTCACCTTAGATTGAAATCAAAAGTTGACATAAAAGTACAATTTTATTAACATGATAATGCAACAAATTTCATTTATTTAAATTATTGCCTTTTTAAGTTACCGCAAGTATTCTCATATGAACGAACCTATCAATAGACGCACTAATTTACAACATATTTGTTGAAAAATGTATTACGGACATATATTAACTACTTAAACTTTGTGCATATTTTTATATATCTAATTGTTTGCCTGTTCTTTTATTGTGTTCTTTCTTACACGGGAGACAATAAGATAAATTCTTTTTGAGTATGAATTTCATTCGAAGTTTGAACATGAATTGTTTTAAAAAAGCGAAAAAAAAAACGAACAAATTTCAACCATCTAGATCTAAGGTATTTTGAACAATAAGATGAACAGATCGTAGTTCAGACATAATTCTAAAAATTTGCTTTCCAAATTCATTGAGTTGGGAAATTTGGAGTTTAGATAAATTCTCTTAGTCGAATTTTTTGCCAATTGAATGTTTCTATAAAAGGGAAATTACCGGCTGATATGATTTATAACAATTTTATGATAAAAGCAAAGAAATCACATTAAAAATCATTGAAAAAATTAAAATAATGGACGAAGTAATTCAATTAAGAATTTAGGGCTAACCGAGAGTGTTAGGCCAAGATGGTTGGTTTGGACTAACTTTAAGATTTTTATTATAATCACAAGTTGTTCCAGCAAAGAAATGAATATCATTTTTTTTCCGATCAAATGTATATTTCTCTTTGTGGATTATTAGAATAAATTTATGTGTAAATATTATCATACAAGTGCTGTATAGTAAATTCCAGATTTTTTTTTTTTTTTTTTTTTTTTTTTTTTTTTTTGCTGATTTTGGTATCTTTATTTTTTTTATTAAAATTTTGACAAAAAATATTTTTCAATTATTTATTAATTTATTGATTCAAAAGGAACACTTCTATTATTAATGATTTCAAACTGATGGAAAAGAGAAGTTCAATAATTATAAATTTCAAAAATGAACCTGGCTACTATATGCTCAAAATAAAGAGATATATCAATAATCATGAGCTACTCTTAGGCACTGAGAATATTTGAACACAATTTGACTAGTCGATCAAATAGTACTCTTCGCTCATTTAACAAAATGCATACATATTTGACATTCGGAAATATTTTATAAGTTCTTTAACTTGTTGACTTTACTAAGATATTATTTCACTACAATTTTCAAACTCAGAATTTCCTTTCAATTTTTCATTGAATGTTTTAATATCAATCCGAATGCAAAAAAACTGATTATTCGAAAAAGAGTCATTTTCTTAAGCCGGAGTTTAAATTCCAAGGGAAAAATTTATATTTGTCTAGAACTTATGTAAAAATGTCTTAACATATAAAGACGCATATTTTTCTTTTTATCTATGCAGTTCTCAAACATGAACTTGAAAAGAATTTAGATTTATTGTAAAGAAAATTTTATTTCATTCTTACGCAATGGCCTTTGCATTAAAGCTGCTTTTTCTATTTTCTAACTTCTAGTTTGATGCTTGTATAAGAATTCTAAAGAAATATTTTTGTCTTGAAGTTTAAATTTGAATTTTAAATGGAATCTATAAGAAAACTATTTCAGAATAGGAAAGATTTAAGTTAAAATATATGTAACTCATCAAATAGTTTAAAAAAGTCTTAAAATATTTCTTTTAAATTTATGAACTAGTTTAGTTAAAATCTATTTTCGAAAAAAACATTATTTGGATATTAAATATCCGTTTTAGAATCGGAAATTTACCAATGCGGAAATGGTATTACAATTTTATACAACATCAAAGAAGAAACTGTAAAATTCTGAAAGAAAAACTCACTTTCCATATTAAGTTGATATTAATACATAATACATAAATCATTCCGGCGTCCTGGCATAGAGATAGCGCGTCTTACCCGTGATCTAGGCGTCCTGGATTGGAATCCCGGTCTGGGCATTGCTTTTCTATCTGTGAGGTGTGTGAATGTGCCCCCCCCCAGTAAAAATTGGTTGTGCAAGCGAATGTGAAGCATGAAGTAGCTAAGTCGTACTCTTGTCCCTAGTTGGCGCTACTGAAAAAACAAGAGTCGCTCACTCGGCTTAAATCGCTGACAGATAACTATTAGCGGGCTTGTAAAGTGTCATAAGTCAAACAACATACATTGTTATTAATTAATACATGCATTATAAATTTATCCATTATGTTTGAAATCTTTTAATGAATCTCTTTATTCACTTTCTTATCATTTAGACGAATTAAATATTATTTTTATATCTATTTACTAACAAAACACATTCACAATAAAAAGATCGTAAAGTTCTGATTACTGTAATGGATTATTTTCAAACTCAATGTTTCAATTTTAATTTTTTTAACTATGATAATAGCTTCTCTTAATTTTTAAAAGAATAAAAATACACTTTCATCAGGACAAAACAATTAATTTCTTAACCTAGCAGAATATATAATTTGACGGGGGGTTTTTATACTCATTAGTTATTTTTACAATTATTTCCTAAAGAATTATTATGTGTTTGCAATGCAATAAAAAAACGAACATTTTCTTATTCTTATTAGACTTTTCGACGAAAGCAATTCATTTTGTACTGATTTTAAACAATAATAAATATGCATGTTGTTTTCTTCAACACATATTTATATTAATATACTTACACCCCAAATGTAGTCTTTTATTATTATTAACGGTTATTACTTCTTGAACTTCTAAAAAATTGTTCGATGTTTACATTGCAAATTACAAAAGGCTCTCAAATGAAAATTAGTTATTCCTTTTTTATTTCTATTCATATTTTTCTTTTTACGTAAGCAATATCTAATAGCGTTTTTAATGGCAATAAATATATCTACTTTTATCAGAAATCTAAACTAGGTTAAGCGTAAATTTACTGAATTCATTTTCACAATACTGTTTATTGGAATAACAAAGTTTAAAGTAAATAACATTCCTATTAGTAAATCTTAACGCATGTTGTTTCGAAAATCATTTAGTGAGTATACTATCAAAAAGAAAAGTTGAAAAGAAGCTTTGCATATTCAGCAATGGAAAACGGAGCTTGTTTTGTTAAGAAACATGAAGAACAAGCAACAAACCCCTTTCAAAATGTATACAAAGAACAATAAACAAATTCGGAACACAAATTAGCAGCACAAAACAGACTAGAATTAGTTAATTCAATAACGGCCGAATCAGTAGTAGCAATCAATGTTATTAGCGCGCACTGAGACACTCCAAAAAGAGCATTATTCCTGGTATAAGAATCTTCGATATACCATGGCATAGCTAGGAAGTTCTGGATAGTTCAAAAGATTTTGACTCCTAATATAGATAGGATCATAATTCTTATACTTTCCAGAACCTTTATTATCGTAACCAAATGAGAAGCCAGATATTAGCTGAAATTATCGACATGGGCGTAGAGTATGATGTCATCCATTCAGCGTCCATTAAGGGACTCAAAAAGCTCTCTTTTCACTGAAGAAGCTCAAACTGGAAATAAAACCACTTATGGTTGCGTAATGATATAAAGGTATTTCTTTTAAACATTTTTTTTTTTTTTTTTTTACTTATTTGAGAATTCAGTAATTTGGAGTTTTTTGAACGTCGAGTGAAACATATTGAAGGAAACACAAGCGATTGTGACCGCGTTAGTGACCTTCAAGATCGCGTTAGTGGCCTTCTATAAACACACAATGAAGCTCGAAGTTTGAATTGACAATAAAGCATCATTTAGAAATATTGTAAAGGGCTGATTTAAAACGATATATAATAGAAATGTTAATTCACAATTTTGTTCAGTATAAACTTAGTGCTAATAATTTGTAGTTTTGATAGACTAGCATCCATTATTGAAAGCAAAAATATAATTCTAAGAATATCTGTAATATAAAAGCTTGAAAAATGATATCCTTACTGTCTATCATGGTACAAATTATACAGTAAGAAAATACAATAGAATGATAAGAAAATGATTTGTCATCATCATCTCGATTTTTATTACTGTTATTTGTGTTTATCATGAAAGTGTGAATTATAATTTTGGAAAAATTTTTATGTGAAAATAGGGTTAGTTCAATTGTCCTTGTAGACGGTGTCTCCAGGTGCATATATATCTATCAGTACCAGATTTTATTTATTTAAATCAAAGTATTTTTCAACTGTTGTTTTTTTATACAT
>JAPMOR010010591.1:20050-79825 GCA_026543865.1 Argiope aurantia | reverse complement strand
AAAATATTACTTAAATCAGTTCAATATACCCGGACATATTCAAGAAAAAATTAGTTGTTACTCCAATATGTCCAAACATAGCAATTAGGTCAATCACCCACGTCTTAATCGTCATTTCAATAGTTTCAATAGGTAATTTATCTGCAAGACATATTAAACGAAGACTTTTTGAGATTGATTGTTTGGAGGGATGAAACGAGTCTATATAAGAAAATGAAAGGAATGATTTTATATATGCATTTGATTACCATAAAAAATCAAGTAAAAGTTAAATACCATTATTGAAGCTCATTGCGTAAAATAATAAGAAAATTCTGAGTAAATTTAGCAGCAGTTATTATTAATACATAAAGCTCAAATCAAAATGTTTGAAACTAGTATAAAAAGAAAAAATAAATTTGTTCGTTGAAACATTATTTTATAAATGAAAAATAAACATCATACTGATGTTAATTTATAAAGGAATTTTCCATCAAACGATATTTCAAATATTTCTGACATTTTTTTAGGCTTAATCTCTTTTTAACTTTTTAAAAAAATCCCAAAAATAAAATGAGAAGTTCAAAAAAAAAACTGGGAGAAAGAGATATATCTGTGTCAAATATGCATTTATATTCTGTAGAGACATGCTGCTAAATCCATGGAAGAAGAGGAAGACTAAATACAATGCAACATTTATTGTCTAATAAACGGGAAATCCTTGCATTGGGGGAAGATATATGATGATCAACAAAGCGAAAAAATGCATGTTCTAGTACATAAGATCTTTCTTTCGCTCTGCTATTTTGTTAAAAATATATATATATATTCTCCTTCCATAAAAATGTATTTTACTACTACGAATTGAAAATGTTTTATTCCACATATGCATATGTTCAGACAGTTTATGAATAACAATTGCTGCTGTTTGTAATTGAATAAAAAATGTATTGTATATTTCAGTTCTGATGAGTTGGCAGGAATGATGTAAACATTGAATGATATTAGAAGAGTGTATTTAGAAGTTGGAGATGTGCTGAAATAAAAAATGTAAAATATAGATCAGTAAATATAATAGCACCAACTCCAAATATAAAATTGTATTTATTCCAACCCTTTTATTTATCCTCAACGTGCTCTCCGTTTTTTATTTTTCTCTTTTTGAGCCAAAGCTCTGATCTATGTGAGGTTGAAGTTCACCTCAAGGCCTGGTTGAATTAATGTATTTGCAGTGTTTTTTCAAAATCTAATGAGATGCGGCTTGTTTATATCTGTCTTAATCCTTCAGGGAAGCAATGCCAATGTGGAAATTTTTTAAAAGGCTGTTTCTACAGAAATATTAAACTTTTAACAATTGATATGACTACTTTACCGTATCCAATCATTTTCCTATTGTGTATTAAATTATATTTTTTAATAGAATTTTAATTTTAGTTTTTAAGTCTTTTCGTACTTCTTATCTTAAATGTGAATTAAATATAATTGCTTGTTTTTTTAATACGCTTTTCGTTCAGTAAAAAAAAAATGCAATTTGACAGAAAATTTACTACTGGAAACGAGATAACTGGAAAGAGAGTGATGTTTAAAGAACTTTCGAGTATGAGGTTTAACTTTTGTATTACACATTAAAAATAAGGAAAATTAAAAAATAGCTAGTTTAGATGGAAGGAAAAGCATATTTGATGATGCGATGATAATTCCCGATGTGGACTAATCACATTTCACACCAATTTGAGTTTTAAAAAATCGAATTATGTCGATCTGACTATGAACAATATAAATTTAACGCTTCAAGGTAGTACGATGAAATTGGCATATGGATTTTACAAAAAAATTGTAGATAAGTGAAATTTATTCAGAGGAAAACTGATTGTTTAACTGTCAGAATATGAATTAACGTGAGAACTAAGAATGTACAAAATTGGAGTGAGAAAACTTTTACATACATAAAACATATATTACTTTTGCATACATAAACTTTTACATACATAATACTTTTACATACATAAACTTTTACATACATAATACTTTTACATACATAAAACATATATTACTTTTACATACATAAACTTTTACATACATAAGCTTTTATATACATAATACTTTTACATACATAAAGTGTAGATATCTATCAAAATTAGGAACATTTTTTAAAGGGATTGACCTTGTTGACCTGTACTTTCATAAGCATGTAAATAAGAAAACTCAAAAACGCAATGCGTGAAATATATGAAACTTTTCATATGACTATGTGACAACAAATGTAGTTTTATGCTCAATTTTGTTTTCATTGAGTTCGTACTAATATGCCAAAAACGTTTTGGTTTTGGAGCACCATTAATCTCATGCCAGACATTAATTGTCGCCAAATACCGTGTTCACTTGTATTCAGACAACGAAAACAGATTTCCTCTGAATTTAATTCATTCAAAATTTTAATGAAATCTACAAATTTGTACTAGACCGGGATAGCCTGGATGGTAGAGCGTTGGATTCACCTCCCTTGGGTTGCGCGTTCGAACCCTGGCGGCCGAAGACTCTCCGTGTGGGTATTGACTGACTCACGCATAAAAGTGTCGTAGTCACAAAGTCCTACATGTCAAGAGTAATACAACTGGGGGTGCTGGATCATGGGTGACCGTTCTGTTATTCAGGTCGAAGTTACGATCTGGGCTGATTGAATGAAATGCATGACTGAAGTCCGCCTAGCAAAAAGGGTTGTGACGTGTGTAGCTGAGTCGTACTCTTGGCCCTAGATGGCGCTACTGAAAAACAAACGAGGCTCCCTTGGCTTAAAATCACTGACTTCTAATGTCAGTGGGGTTGTCTGTGAAAAGTGTCATTTGAAACCACAACAACAGCAGAATTGTATACTAATTTCCATATACCAACTTTCATCCATCTAGCTGATACCTTTTTTTATTTATTGTGTTTACAGAGGGAGGAGCAGACCAAAAGACATAATTCTAATACTGTGTTTTCCTCATGGAGGTCTAAAAAGTGTAGATTGTTCAAAGACTACCATTCGAATATTTTGAAGATAATAGTACGATATTTTGACTTTATATATTTCGTTTATGAGAACGGATAAATTATATATATCTTCCATTCATTTTTAAGATATTGAAATAATACTATTATAAAATTGTAAAATATAAAAATAA
The DNA here is from genome assembly GCA_026543865.1 of Argiope aurantia. NCBI lineage: Eukaryota > Metazoa > Arthropoda > Arachnida > Araneae > Araneidae > Argiope > Argiope aurantia. Next base: position 76,682 of record JAPMOR010010591.1, on the reverse strand, counting down.
ATATGTACTTCGCATATGAACATTAATTTATATGAGTCTTTTGATTCTTTAACTAACATTAATCTTTAACATTACCAATAAAATCTTCTTTGTGTGAAAGGCACAAGAATTCGAGATAAGATGGCAGGGTTTCATTTTAATAGAATGAAAAAAAAATCAAGAGATCGTGAACAAAAACTATTTGGAACACTCTTATAAAGACGGTTGAAATTAATTATATTCTCCATGCACCAAAACGGCAAGTTAAATAAATTATGATTACATTTAGATAACATTTGGTTAAGAACCATTTCCGAGAAATCTGTTTTACTTCCCACTCTCATATATGTGAATAGTGATTATAATTCAATGGCCAAATTTCAAACAAAATATAATTTCTAAGAAAACATCGAACACATGTATATTTCAACAAAATTTCCATACGAATCAATTTCTCAAGTCTCATGTAAATCAGTTTCTCATTTTAACTCTTTAACTTGGCATCGAAAATTTAATTACGGAATTCATTAATAAAACATTCAGAAATCAATTAATATTAATGATTCGTTTTGAATCATTAATATTAACATTCATTTGAATGCTTTTACATATCGACAGAAATGCCAAGAAATCGTAGTTTAAAAATCTCGAATGCTTACAAGGTAAACAATACTATGCAAAAGGTCTATTAATATAAAAGTTCTACTAATACTGAAAATACTACCCTACTTGATTGTTTGAGTTACAAACTCAGGGTTAAGATAAGCGTGGATTTCAATCAGGATTTGAAAACATCTAACAGCAATGTATATAAATAAGACCAAAACCTAATTACTCATTATTATTCTTTCTTTTAAAAAAAGCACAGTTACCAAATTTTCATTAGACTCAATTATTAAAAAATAAAAAATAAAACGTTTTCTTCGAGAACTTTAAAATTAAATATGGTACGAACATGTTTATTACAACTAAGCAGGTTTTTTTTTTCGAACTTGAATTGCTTCTAATATAAAAATAAATCAAATTTTTACTGCATACCTTATTCGAACAAAAGCATATTGCGTTTCATTAATAGCTGCGGAAAAATAAAACATTGCCAGTTAAAAGAAAAGTAAAATAATATTTCTTTCGAAAATTGCTGATTAAGTTCCTGTCAAAATAATATTCCATTAGTTACTTACTATTTTACTTTAAATCAGAGATCGAATCAACAGCAATTATAGATTTCAGGAGAAAATAAAATGAACTCACCATTTGAAAATTAATGGCTTTATTGACGTTATTTAATTGTTAAATAATTTTGCTGTATCCTTTTCTTATGTTTTTATGCAAGGAAACGATATGATAAATTTTGAACAGAAATATTCATTAGGCTTTTTTTTATTCTTTAAAGGAAATGGTTCATATCGTTTATATCCTATAATATCCTCACGTCTAATAATTTGGCAATTTTTTAAAAATCTATGATCATAAATAAACAAAATGATTCGTGGTTTTTTTCCCTTCTTCTTTTTATTGAATAAATTTGCAAAGGACTTATTATTTTAAAAGACATAATTTTCATCACATGAAAAGAAACTCCTTCTATTATATGCATTTTTCACTTGTGTGTGTATAGAAGGAATCAACTCAAAAAGAATAACGTCCTTGAAATGTCCAAAACATATTTTTCAATCATGCATGTTGGTTATTTCATTATTTGAAAAACTGTTCGGGAATATGATGACTCAAATCTCAGCTACACAAGTAATATTTGATGTGATATCTTTATAGCAAATTTGAAGATTTCTATGTAATTTAGATGAAATCCACGGACAGAAAATATACCAGAAAATAAACGAGTATCCTATGTTCAAAACGTAAAAAACTAGATCAATAAAATTCGAAGCACAGTTTTAATAAATAGATGGATTCGTGTCAAATTTGAACCAAAACCATCAAAGAGGTTATTGTTTGCCAGTCTGCTCCTTCCCTCGCTTATAAACTCGACAATTCAGTTCTGCAGTGATTTGGAAAAGTAAAATATAAATAAAGTATAAACTAAAATGATATAATTTTAATATAATGTACTATTCTATAAATATAAGGTACTATACTTTATATAAAATATAAAGTATAATTATGAAATATAACAGGTACAATATAACAAAATAATATATAACTGACTTGCTGTAGTCTTCATAACTGTAGTCTTGCGTCAAATTTTTATCTAAATATAGTGTAAAAAGCGTCCAAAATGCGTATTCTATTTGCTTCTATTTGCGCTTAATTACTGGAAAAAGTTCAGGGATTTCACGCAATTTCCCAAGGTCAGCCTATTTTTATACAGGTGATATAGGAATAACACCTATATTAGAAAATATATGAGAAGTATCCGTGCGTCACAATAATAAGCAATGTAATTTTGCTTTAAAAATAATAAGCAATGTAATTTTGTTTTAAAAAATACAAATGCCTTCAAATACTTTTAAAAGTATACAAATTCTTTCAATTTCTATAAAATGAATGAAAATGCTTTCAGACGTTTTGAAAAGAATGCAAATGTATTCAAATACTTTAAAAAGAAAGCAATTTCTATAGTTTCAAAAATATCCCAAAATATTTATTATATATAAGAGAGAAATAATTATTTTTGCCTTCATGATTTGTTTTATAATGTGATTTCAACCGATTACTTCATTAAACATCATTGGAAATGCAATAAATACTAATTTGTAATTAATACGTATTTAGGAAAAAAAAATAAAGATTAAGGCAGTTTCCTTGTATTTTTGTTTTTGCTTAACCGAATTTATTTCTAAATTTTTACTTTCCTCTATCAAGAGAAAATTTTATTTTCAATATTTTTTTCACAATATCATTCTAAATATTTCAATATTCAAACATTTGCAGATTAGAATTTGTTAATAGATAATTAACATATTCTAAATGCATTTTAACAGATTGCAGATTCCTTGTTTTTCATTAAACGTGCTTATCTAAAATACTGAGAAGGCGAATTCAGTGACAGAAAGTTGTTAATTAACGATTATATTGTCTTACTATAATTTTAAAAAGACCTTACATCTGAAGCTTTTATTGACAATAACTGTCAGTCCATAATCATATCCATGAATGGGTGAATTCCTTGACCATTTATCCCATTCTAAAATATCTGTCTTTTTATATTTTGTTCGGAAAAATATTCAAAAAAAAATATTACCTGAGTAGCTGTTGTATCAAAATCATAAATTAAAAATTTTGAACTCGTATTCTGGTAGTACTTAAACTTTAAAGCATATGAAATTTCAATAAATTATTTAAAATATTCCTTTAGTGTTTGCTAAGAAAAGAATAACAATCAAATTTGATATTTAATTTTATTAAAAATTAAATATCAAAATTTCATTTTAACGGAAATGTCAGTTTGTTTAATATGTTCATTTAAAACCTAAAATATAACCGAAAAGCATAGTCACTAATATTCATGAAATTATAATTAGATTGATGAATTTCTTTCTTATTTTAAACAGAGAATAAAAGAAAAATTATAAAAGTGGTAGATATGAACTGTGATGGCAAGTTACATAGAATAAAAAAAAAAAAAACGTTAAATATAAGTTTTATGAGTTTCAGCCACATTATTTATTTCCTAAATTTCCAATGATACTTTCGATTGAACGAAACCGAAAAGAAATGGAATATTCTTCCATCAAAATTCACTCGAACTTCCATTTTTCAATAAACTTAAAACCAAAAAATAAAACACTGAAAAACTGTTCCCAGTTAAAAGGAAAAAAAGCCGTAAAACTGAGATATCTGCGTACTGAAGATACACTTCTTTTCATCACAAGCATTCTTTTAGAAAAAAAATCAAACATAGTGGATAAAAATGAAGAACTACAAAAAGACTCAAACGCTAAATATTGGATTGAATAAATGGAAAAGCTTTGTACTTCAGGATGATTTATAATAGTCAATAAAGTGAAAAATGTGCGTATATTCCCCAGATCTTCGTTTCGTTGTGCTCTTCTGGTAAGAGAAAAAGAAAATAGTATTTTCAGTCCTGAGAAATATCTTTTGAATACTTTGATCCAAATAATGTTCGGCTTAACAAAAGCTTAAGGGAAGATCGTTTTTAAATAACAGAAGCCTTCTTTGCTTGGTTGCTTAAATAAGTTTTAAGCATTCGTTGCGCTTTTTGTAAAATGATGCTGTTTTCACAGTGATGTATTAAGTTTCCAACTGTAGGTAATATTCTACCCTTTCTTTTGCTTTTTTTTAATATTAAATCTTATTATCTTATTTTTAAACAGTCCTTTTATATATGTTATGTTTCAAAATTTAATAAAATTTCACTGTGTATCAAAACATTTTTTAACTTGCATAAATCCACAATTGAAATATTCTAGTAAAACCTTAAGAATTTCTAATAAGGGATAATTTTTTAGTAAAGTTTCAAATGTACTGAAAAAAGAATATGGACATGGGTATCCATATAATATATAACTTTTATTGCTGCCAAAAACATGCAATTAACGAGTGACCTTAAATTTTAGCTAACCTTATAGTAAATGAAATTTCAACTAATTTTAATTTATAAATTATAAATTAATAATAATCGATCATTATTATTATTTATCGATTATTAATATATAAATTATACTCATATTAAAATTTATATAAATATAAATAATAAATATAATCATATAAAAATAGTTAAATTGATCAATAAAATATATGGAAAGGAATATTAATGGATGGCCTAAAATGTGAACTAAATTTAATATGTAAATTAAAATAAAATTAAAAATTCAATAAAATTAAAAGAGTAAATTAAATCTGAAATTCAAATAAAATAATTAATTTACATTAATTAGTTCAATTTAAATTTTAAACATATTTAACCGGATGTTGATGTTTATATATGTTAAGCCAATATGATTATTCAGCTATTATTAATAATAACTATTACTAAGAAATAATAATTGATAATTGTGAATATCAAATGGTCGTCGTGATAAAAACGATTAATCGATTTTACTGATTATTATTAACAATAACCTATCAATAACACAAACCGTGACTTATATACACAGTTTTACAATAAGAGCTGTCCTTGAATCAGGAAATATTTAATGCTATAGTAAATATTACTGAGAAATAAATGAAATTAATACCAAAGAAATATCTAATAAATTAAATGTCTGTTCTCAAATATGATACACCTTCACACTTTCATGCATGTACTACTAGAAAGCATTGATTTCAGAAAAGAAGGATGAAAAAGTTGAAAGTGTTTGTATGAAATCCTAATATCAACGGAATTAGATAGCTAAGTTTCCATAGATGCACCGCAAAAAATCGATGGATATTTTAGAAGAATAAATATGCAAGTTTGAAATCGGAATAAAAAAAAGGAAAGCTCAAAAATGGTTAAAAGAAATAAAGGGTTTCTAGCGAGATAGAAGACGAAACCTCACAAAGAACGCCGGAAATACGCTTATTTTATTCAATGCTCATCATCACTTTGAGGGGTGTATTTATCCAAAAGTGGAATTTTTCGTTCATGAAAGCAAAATTTATCAATAATTCTATAATAAAATCTATCTTGAGTTGAAGTTAAGTGACAATTATTAATAAAAATTGTAGAAACTAATTATCGAAATAAGTGTTCGTATATATCAATTTATATAAGCTTAAAATAATTAAAATCGCATGTGTTCAGAAATATGTTACCCTCACATGATGAAACATGTACACATATCCATAAATATCTTCATTTTTCCTTCGTAATAAGCACTCATCTAGTGAAACAATCATTTTGTATAATAATTTTAACATGAAAGTTAAAATCACGTTACTAAAAATAAAACAACAACTTTGAAGCTTTTCTTGTTTCGGTTGTAGAATTCCCACGACACTTTTTGAAAGCCTCATTACAAGTCATTTTCCAATGAATTCTTCTTTCCTTAAAGCGTTTTTATATCAGCAGTATTAAGAGCTGCTGATATAAAAACGCTTTAAGGAAAAGTCGAATTCATTGGAAAATGACTTATTAATTTCCTGTCACAATCTTGAAGCTATGCTCCATTAATTCTCTACTAAAATTCATTTTTAATCAGAGCTTGTGTTCAGATGACTGAAAAGAAAGTTTAACGCAAAAAAACAAAGCAAGATAAACTAATTTTTGCATATTTAGTTGCTGTATCACAGTTTGTGAAAAAGATCTGAATTTTATTATTCAACTAGCCGCCTTTGGCGACAAGCCGGTTCGCCAGTATTACCGCTCGCTACAATTTTCAATTAAATATTTTAACTAACTGTCTATTAATAGATTCTCAAAAAAAACCTTTTTAATCTTCAAATTTTGATAGTCATACCAAACTTATACTGTTGTTTAGATCGTTTTGTTCAATTTACTATATATATTTTGCTAATTTGTTGTCATTTCCGGTAAAACTTCAACTTTAATTTAAAGTGGAAATGATGAAATTGCAATTAATATAAAGATATTTTTTAATAAAACCAAGTGTTTTATTTTATTTATCATCTTAATTTTATTTATTTATTATTATTATTATTGAATATGATTATTGCAAACAGAATCGCTCGGTATATAAGTCTTATGTGAACTACAAAATATTTTTCATAGATTATGTAATATCTCAAAGAATAATTCAACAAAAATTTCTCAGATTCAGCATAAAATTCAGTTTTTAGTTTTGCTTTCAAGAGGATTGAAATGAAATTAATAAATTTAATGCAGTAAGGTATCATATTCTAAAAAATATTCTGGATACAACAAATTATAAATAAATGAATGAATGTTTCTATTTTCCACGATCAACTAAGACTTATTTATAAAGTTTTGAATGTTAAAAATTTTGAAAAACTCCTTATTTTCATAATCTTAGGCCAATTAATCTTGAGAAACCTGCGCGCTGATTGGCGTATTTTCTTTGAAACGATCTAGGAAAAATCTAAAATTATCCTTTTTTTATTGAATAGTGATATTCAAATTTTCATAAATCAGTCAGTTTAAGTTATTGATTTAGTTGATTGGAAATTAACTCTTTTTATTTAAAATATTAGTATTTCAAGAATATTTTGTTAATCGCGATTTCCACAGCAGAAGCTTTATGTAAAATCAAAAATTCGTTATTTATTAGAGCATTTATTGAATCAAGTTACATAAAATATAATCATTTTCCATTTAGATCATTTTAGCAGATCTGTGTCTTACTAAAGGTTTACAAATTAGCTGTGTGGCCCTGATTTGAATGGATATCCTGTTCATATTAAACAAAACTAGCCTTAAAATAAAACTGATTTATTGGATTAATAATATAGAGAGTGTAAAAGATCATAATTTTTCTTGCATTTATTTTTTAGAAAAAATGATATTTCATTTTTGTTTCATTTCCTACAGACACGTGCCGAAAATTATATTTTTGCAGATTTCATTTCCAAAAAGATTTAATTTTTTATTTTATTATTTATTTTAATCAATGTGATGGTAACACTTTGAAAAAAGCTAATTTTTTCCCATGAATGCGAAACGTGCTCGAGCAGCTTCAATTTTATTTTTATTTTGTACGAAACAAATTGTTGAAAAATAGAGTTAAAATATTTATTTAAAAATTCATTAAAAATAGATATTTAATTTTAATGTTAAAACATTGGCATCATTTAAAAGATAAATGTTTGATCTTTAACTTCATGTAAAAATCGTTTTTGTGCGGTAATATTTTCGTAAGTTATAGCAGTAACATGCCAAAATTTCGATTAATTTTTAAATAAATAAAATTCTAATTAAAAATTTGAAAAAATAAACCCCAGGTGCACATTCTCGACCTCCAAGGTATATACGTGAAAAATTTGGTAGCTGTAGGTTGAATGGTCTGGCCTGTAGATAGCCAACATACACACACACACACACACATATTGAGCTTTATTATAAGTATAGATGAACTTTTATTTTTCTTATAAGAGGATGATCCTTTGGAAAGTTAAAGATTTTGTTTTTATTTAAAAATTTTTTTATCCGTTTGAAAAATTCTTATCCGTATTTCGAATTCTTCTCTTGCTAAATCTCGATATCAATAAAAGTCACATTTGTTGAGTTTGAATATTTCACATTTCCTTTTAAAAGATTTCACCAGATAAAATCTAAATCTTACAATTTAACTTATAACTGAAACACTTTCAACTTGCGATATTTCTAACTTAAAACATGGGGGAAGATATTTTCATAATTTTCAAGTGCAAAAGTTAATAAAACAAAGTGCAAAAGTTGTTTATAAGCTAATAAAAGTTAGTTATATAATTAGCATTTAACCGAAATGTTGAAATTTTTCAACAGCAAATTGCAGTAAATTATCATATAAGAATTTTCTATTGTCTGAAAATTCAAATGTTTACCATCAATAGTATTAATTTCATTTCCAGACAACTTTTCTTCAATTTTTGTTAATAAAACTGAAGAAATACAGACGATTTTGAAATCAGGAAATACACAAATACTCTTTTGTAGCAAAGACAAGATTTTTAACTAATATACTAAGACAAGATTTTTAACTAATATATAATCATTTTTTGATATTCCTGTTTTACATTTTAAATATTTTATCACACACCCCTTTCATTGCTTTAAAAGGATTCTAAAGTTCATTTGTTAAAAATAATGCTGCAGACACTTGAGAATTTTTAAATAACATAATACTTCATACAAAATATGCTTTCGTACTAAATAAAAATATGCACTTAGACAGAATCCTACGCTTTCGGACTCTGTCATTCACTAATATTAAATGGATTTTTATTTTGTTAATGAGAATATAGGGCTAAAAGTTCGCTTAGAAATATTGAAATACAAGAAAAAATATTTGAAATTTTTATGACGGTTAATTAAAATGTGTTTCGCTAGTATTAAAAGTGAAAATTTTATACTATGTAATCTCATGAACGGTTATTTCAGATAATACTAAATATCAGTTAAGGGTCCTATTAATAATAAAGAAAAAAATTCTATGATAGAAAAATTATGGAAAAAATCTATCATTTGAAAATGAATAAGGATGAAAATTTTTCAATTTTTAATTTTTTTTGTTATATTTCTAATTTTACTTGAAAAATGATTTTTGCAAGAAAATAAAACAGAATAATTATTTAAAATAACACCCATTCAACGATTCATGCACAAATTTCATTTCTTTTTATCGTGGAGTATTAGAAAATAATATATCGTTTGCAAGTTCTTATGTTTGAGAGTAAGAATGGAAATAGAATAAATTTTCGCAGTTTTTTTTATGGAAGCATCATTATTTCTAATCGCTTGTGACCAAGACTAATGAATCATAACTTCCATTTATCAAATCCAATAAATCATCTTTATTCTTTGTCGCTGAAATAAACCTAATAAATACTATATTCCTTAAGCATTTAAGTGAAACACCCATAGATAAAACATATTATAAAGAATTTGGTAAAATTATTGGTCTGTTTTAAATTTAACTCTACTTTTCAAAATTCTCCGAAAATAAACCAAAACTGCTTGGAGTTGGACAAATGAAATTTGGAATATGGTCTTTACACAAAATTGGAATTTTGTATCAAATTTTGAGGAAAATCAATTCAGAGCAAAGCTGACTCTCTGGTTCAGCTAATATATGTTCGCACAATATCTACAAAACGGAGAACACTAGATAGGTAAAATATGGTGCACAGATTATACATCTAAGGAGAATATATCTGTAAAATTTACAAACAAATCACTCAAAAGTTTGACTTCCTGTCGGTTGGTACTTTCACAAGAATATAAACGTTTTAACTCAAATTTGGCAGGTTATGTTGCGGATACACTGATATTTAGAGTAAAATTTTAGTTTCAATTGTTTAGTAAAACCTCGTCTAAAACACAAATTTAAATTTCGAGAACTATTAACTGCATGCCATGAATTAATTGCCAAAAATATCGCCAAGTATCACAAGATAGATTCTAAAAAAATGTTAAATTTATGCCTAAGTTCGATACTTTGTCATTATTATATTTCATTGCCATCGATGGCATTCGCGACTTTAACCAAGGTCAAGGTAGGGGGATAATAATTTTGAAAGTAATCTTTTAATTAGAGATATTTTTTGAGAAATTCCCTCAATTGAGTAATTTCAATATCATGGAGATTAATCTTCCAAGATTGCACGCTAATAGGTTCTTTCATAATTATTGTTCTCAATGGTTAAATAAACAAGCAAAATTATAAGTTTATCTGTGAATAAACTTTGTGGAAACGATTCGTGCTAAGTTTAATATGTAAAAATTTATTTTCGACACAATGTATTATCGTTTTACTCCATTTTTATATTTCTCAGGGGAGCAAAGGATGATAAATAAAAGAAAAGATAAAGATAAAATTTTCTCTTAGAAACTGAAGGGATCACCAAATGATATTTTAAAAGATTTTAAATTACCGAATCAAATATTACAAAGATTCTAACATTATATGCTTCTCACGTGTGAAAGTATACTCTATAACTTCATATTTCTGCATCAGAAGATATTTTAAAAACAAAAATAATTTATTGCTATAAATTATGAATTTTCAAAACGACATTGCCATAGCTCTTAAAATATAACATCACTCCATTGAGACGTTAAACTCACTGAATCGCGGCAATTGGAAATTTTGATAAACTAATTGTGTAAAAATAAATAACACCATTTCAAATCTAAAAATAATCATATCTTGAATTAAATATCTTAAATAACATTCATTGGAATTGGATATTTTTATTCTGAAATATATGAATCACACTACATTTAATTATGATCTTCTGTTTTATTGTTTATTTTTCAAACTTCAATGACTTTTCTGAGTCATAAAAGCTGAAGTCACATAAAATTTTCTTTGATTTAAAATTCATTCGCATTTTCAACGTTCAATAAATCTGAAGTCAAAATGACATGAAAAAAAAGAATATTGGATTTAAGATTTTCAAGGTTTTAAATTGTTTTTCTGCCAATTTACAAGAAAACACATATGTGGGACGTTCGGCTGTATGAATATTTCATAATACTCAGCTTTTTTTATTATTGGATTTCATAAGAAACAAGTAAAAGATATTCGAAAATCAATTCGAAAATTTGACAGAACTCCTGAAAAATTCGTTTCTGTCTTTGAAATCCAAACCAATATAAAAGCCAGCAAGAATATATCAATTTTTCAAAATATAGATCTTAAAAATAACTAAATAAAATGAATAAAAATAAATGCCATATTCATATTAGGCTACGTTATTGATTTTTCTAAGTTTCAACCTGCGTTTTTTAATCAGAGGAGTTGAATGAAAATAAAATTTTATTCGATTTAAAATTTACTAACACCTTCAATAAAATTGAAATCAAAGTTTCCACCAGGAATAGGTTTTCAATTTAAAGCATTCAAAATTCTTTTTTTTTTTGTAAATTTATGAAGAAAAAAATGTTTGGAAGTTTTCACGATATGAATTCTTTATAATACACTATTTTTTAATGTTGCTTTTCACCTAAAACATGAAGAAATCGTCTGGAAATCAATTTCGTTACCTTTTCAGAAATCCTGCCCAAGCGAGTTCCTCGATAAATTCCTATAATAACAGGAGAGCAAAAGATTTTTGACATTTGCATTATTTGAACCGTAACGAATAACTACATCAAATAAAAAATGATGAATGCCAAATTGCTTATTTTTCTAAGCTTCATTACCACATACGAGTCAGAGGATTCCAAATGAAATAGAATTTCTTCACTTTAAAATTCACTAGCATTTTCATCTTTCAATAAATTTGAAGTAAAAAATGCCAAACAGTGAAAAAAACATTAAAAATGAACGTTGATTTAAAAGAAGGAACACCATAAAACTGAGATATCTTTGAGTTTGGAGAAACATTTCATATACCCTCAGGCATACTTCAGGAAAGGAAATAAAAACAAAAGTTTTTCGAGTTCTTCTGCATTTATGGTTCAACTAAAAGAAAAATGATAAGCTTCATTCCAGTGAAATATTTTAACAAAATTGAGCGATTCTTTGTTTCATATGTCTAAGTTATCTTTTTCTCAAATGTGTTTTATTTAATTAATTTGCTTGGCTTCATTGGATTAAAGATACGTTAAAATAAATTATACCTGCAAATGTATAACTTAATATACAGAGTGATTGTTAAAAAATTCCATTCAAAGAGACCGTTCACAAAAATGGAATCAAAAGTTTTTGCGGTGTGAGCTCAAGAATGATATGAAAAACAATAGTTAAGCTCTAACAGCTATGGTTACAGTGACAAAATTTCAAAATTTTCAAACGACAACATAACCTTTTTTTATTGGAATGTGGTTTCTATAGCAAAAAACAAGAAATAGCGTTGGAGCAGTGCCTGCAACACGAAAATACCTAGCGATAGACAGATTAAGAAAAAAAGAAAAACAAACAAGCAATAACAGTAGAGAAACACATACAGCGAAATATTTTATTGTCTTTCACAATTTTCTACTTTATCTACTGCATCCACGATGACACGTTGCATTCGGCAAATGTTGCCTAGACCCAAAGCACGTGCCATGCCAAAAGAAATCTATTGAAATTCATATCTCTGTTTTCTTCTTAGTTTGTCTAGCACTGGTTATTTTCATCCATTCGAATGCTATTTATTAATTTTTGATATGAAGAACACATTCCATTTAAAAAGTAGGTGTTGCCAAGTAAAAATTTTCAACTTTTGTCATTGTAATTGTGAAGAACAAAAAGAACTTTGAACTTAACTGTTGTTTTTCAAATGATTCGTGAGCGAACACCTCAAAATACCTTGAACCAAAAATTTATTATCTCATATTACTTTCTCATATATCATAACAGATTTTTTTATAATCTCTCTGTATATTTACGTATAACTTATTTAATCTGTATTCAACGGGCAAATGCTTATTTTTACATACATGTCGAATATAAATTCAAATATTCTGAAAATTCGGAAATTATGATGGAAACGAAAATCCATGGAAAATAAATCAGCGAAAATGTTCTCCTGAAATTTTTTCGCACATTCTTTAATAAAAGTGTACCACCATACCAACATAAAATTTTGGATTTTGTTGGAAAATGCAAAAAAGCAGTGCTCAGACTTTTATTTTCATAATCCAGCACAACATATGACCATTTTGTACTTCATAGTATAGTGAAGAAAAGTGTGCATTTTGTGTCTTCTCTGTGTATTCTTTTAATATGCACAGAATATATTTTATGGGTACTAAAAGAATGCATCCCTTTTTTCGATTGACGAAACCAAGTTCAGTACCGGTTTGCATTTTTTGTATCAAAATCATAAGCCAAATTTCATTTCTGTTTATTCTTGGTTTTTTTATTTGAACACATAAAAATATGCAAGCCAACAGAAAGTTTATCCTTTGAAGAATTTGGTTCAAAATGTGATGCGGATTTGAGCTTTAAATGCTAAATTTGTTCAATAAACTTTCATCAATTATCATGCAAAAATTTGTGATACTTGTCTTTTATACTCTTAAAACCAGCTAGACATTCTTCTTGCGGATGAATATGTAGAACTTAGTCAAACTTTGGAGGCAGCGTTAACAGGAGGGCACTTGCTTCCCCTTCGGCAGCCATTTGACCCTCCCCTCCCCTTCCTCGAGAGATTGAGAGTTTCATCTGCAAAAGTTTCCACCTCTTCAGAGCGGCTGTGAAGAGCTGTGCATTAACGAATTTGATAACTTAAAAACCATCTTAAAATTAATATATTGCAAACATTCAAAATATCAAGCAAGGTTCAGGTTGTATTACATTTTGCAGTATAACCGACAAGGTGACAAATGAATAACTAGTCGCATTTTGGCGATAATATTTTATCAGTCCACTAGAACTGAAAACGATGAAGGACGCCGAAGATACGTCCACATATTTTGAAATATCTGATTCAAATGGAATTCATTGAGCTTACAATTTGCACTACTTTCAGCAGTATCACTCACAAGTGTCAGATGAATAAGATATCGCATTTTGCCGATTATTTTTGGTTGGCCTAGTAAGAGCTCAATGCAAATAAATTTCGACGACGTTAACCGCAGATTTTCCACAGAAAATATATGTATCTGAATATTTTTTAAAAAGCTAAATAATGCATAATAATTTTCTTTATTTAAATGTGCAATGAATTATTATGAGTTGTTTTGAAGCCACAATACAGAATTTGTGCTTGTCCCCTTGTCAGATTTCTCTTGCTTTCACCCTTCTGATCAGCAAACTTCTGCCGCCGCCCAATACCTTTTCTTTGTATACTTAGTATAGGAGAAAATGAAAATTGCAAAATAATCGCATCTATAATCCGATGTGTCATATTAATACTACGTGCCTACTTTATTAATCTTTATACTTTTTAAAAATTTCTTCTATTATATATTATGTATAATTATAATACTATATATATATATATAATATACTTTCACCTATATCGTATTATTATTTCCACGATATAATATATTCCTATATATTATAGTGTGTATACAAATAAAAAGTGTTCGTATCATTGAAAATATCATGATTATAAAGCCAGAAAACAGAAAATTGAAATATATTGTTATAAAATATAAAATTATTTTTTGGATTGGAATTTCAAAAATATGTTTCAAAGCTCAAAAAATGTTTTTTTTTAATTCATTAAAATTAAATAAAGTATTTTGTCATAAAGAAATAGGTATAATTCAAAAGCTTCTTTCCTTATTTTTATGCGACGTAAAATCGGATTTTGAGCCGGAATGTCAGTTTTTGACCGATATTGTTCATCAGGATATCGAACGAAGCAATTTAATAATCTAGTCAATAAACTGTTTTATGGGAAAAATTGTCTTGAAAAAAGATAATCGTAAGATAGATTAAAATAGCTATAAAGCCCTCCCATTTCTCATAATTTAGCAGTTATCTAACTTTTTTCTTTACTTCGTAATATTTAAAGACATTTGAGTATATAGTTTTGGATGTATATCCTAATATATATCTTATTTAGACGTCACAATTTCGAATGTCAAGACCAATTGAGTTTCAGTTATTAAAAATATTATGTAAAATAATTATTCATACTTTCAGGTGGAGATTAATAAAAACTAGTTTGATTAATTCGTTTTTAACTGAGTATTCAATAATGGAAACCGGTGGAAGGAAAATTTTCTTTCTGATTTAATATTTTTATTCTTTTTTATTTCTTTCTCCTTTTTCAAATGCAGTAAACCCCCAATTACACGGGTAATTTGATGCTACTGCAACCGCGAATTATCTTCAAAAAGACCAAAAAAAGGATACAAATAATATGATAAGGTCTTCGAACAGTTTTTATTTACATTTAGAGATCCTGTAATTATTGTCTAATAAAAAAAAATTCTGGTCGTTTTTCTAACATGTTTGTTGGTTTGTTGTTTCAAAAAGAATTGGGGGTTTTTTTTATCATGTTAAAACATGATGCTGCTATAGTTAGGTGGTTTTGAAGCTCGAAATCGTGTAGGCAATGAATATGAAAGCTCGAAATCACGTAGGCAATAAATAAAGCACAAATGGCAATTTTCATCATCATCTTTTAATCGTATATATTTTTTATCTGCTTTTACCAGTATTGCATTATTATTACGTATGATTCTTTGACAACAGATGCGTTTTTAAAAGATTGACATAGAACTATGACATCATAGCTATTATTTCAGCTCTATAATCTTTTATTCATGGCTCTAATGCTCTTGGGCGGATTTTGAATTTTTTACGGTGTAAGGGCCATGTTTAGCCGTCCTGTGCCATGATGCTCATGATTAATGTATTAAAGACTTTTTAATGTGACAGACATTAAAGCCATGTGGTTTTAATTCCCTCACATTTTTCCTGTTTATTTCCTACATCCAACCCTCCACAGCTGGCGTCCTGGCCTAGGGGTAGCGCGTCTTCCTCGTATTCTAGGCCCTCCGGGTTGGAGTCCCGATTCGGGCATGGTTGTTCTTCTTCGGTGTTGTATCTGTAAGGTATGTAAATGTGCCCCCTTGTAAAAAGAGGTGCTGCAAGCGAATGTGACGCATAAAGCAGCTAAGTCGTATTCTTGGCCTTATTTGGCGCTATAGAATAAAACAAGAAACGCTCACTCGGCTTAAATCACTGAGAGATAACTGTCAGCGAGCTTGTAAAAGAGGTATAAGTCACAACACATTCTTCCACATTTCAGACCTCCGTAAGATCGAAAAACACATTTCTACCGTTATGTCTATTGCTTAAAATAAGCGGATGAAAAGTAATATATTTAGTTCTGACCAATTATGCAAAATTTGAAGAAAACTCATTCACAGGAAGTCTGTCAGTCTGGCTGTTCTAGTGAAAGTGAACTCAATAATTACATAACTTATGCAAATAGATACATGGATAATATTTGGTACACACGTTTAGCATTTCAAATGTAGACTTTTAGCAAAATTTTAACCAAATCTGTCAAATGGTTGACGATCTGTGTCTGTTTGTACTTTTGCATGCATGTAAAGTCTATAAATTAAATCAATTAAATTAGGTATATTATTTTGTGATTTCAATTATAGTTCAGTGTAAACTTTTGGATTCAAGACTTCAAAGGAAAGACATCCAAGTTACATAGTCATACCATAAATTAAGAAAATTGCTGGTTAGAAGCCAAAGGCCTAAATTTCTTATTTGTTGTTCCTCAATACCAGGCAAAGTTTTCGTGACCGAACCCAGGGTCCACAATTTTCTGTGGGCGAGATGGATAATTCTTTATTGAAAAGTATGCAAGAAATTTTCAATATGACCGCGTCCATTTTTTTTCCTATTTCCAGACAGAGTTATATTTACCATGAATGATGCTGTGCTTTTTAAAATAATGCTAATAGACTTCCGTGATTTATTATTGTTCAATTTAAAAAGTATACACCTCTCTTAATTCCTCTTTCTTTTTAATTAAGTTTCCGTATATGTTCAAAACCCTGAATGTTTGTAGTTTTCCTTCAATTGCCCATTTGGAATCCTTAAAAGAACAAACCTTATTTTCGTAATCAATTATTAATATGACATCACAGCTCAAATGAAACGACAAATTACTTCTTATACTAAAAGTAAAGATTTAGAAAAAAGTTATCTGATTTCAAAGTACATCCTGTAAATTAAATTAAAATTATATCCAATAAATATAATATTAAAAAAGAAAACGACTCGTTAAAGTGAAGCATATATTTTTTACTTTAAATTTCTCGACACACTGATTGTTCTAGAAATGTTTGATGATTTGGTTGATTTTTTTTATTCAAATAGTATCTAATATTTTCTTAATCAAGCATTTATTTCACCACGATCCTTTTCGATTTGTTTTTAAAATCTATACTAGCGAGTAGATCTAAAAGACTTAACTGAAACCTTATAGCATGTCATCTTTTCTGACTTAAAAGAGCAAAAATTGCTTCTTTTTCTCAAATATCATCTTTCAACCATCTAGAGAGAAATTTTTCTTTCTCCAACAGTTCACCATATCAAATATAATCTGTAATGATAACAAAAGCTAAAACTTCTGGAATGTAAAAGCAAAAATAAATGAAACCTGCAGAAATAGTTATAGATAAATAAAGAAAAAGTTCTCTAAAACAAATTAAATGAAAAAAAATATTAGCTTGAAAGATAACCAGTAATTTGACTCAAGGCAAAATATCTAATGCTATCAAAGTAAAAGAATAGACATTATATGCACAAAGAAAGGAATATTTAATTACATTTTTCTCTTTATAAAACAGCGTCGTTTGTATTTTTTCGTTAAAATTATTAATAATAAATAATCGTATTAGTGAAAATATATAAGCGTATCTAATGAATAATCTATTTGATTTTCCATCAAAGCAATCATATATTAATTTTATTCCAGTTATTTTTAAATTATTATTCGAAGAAAATCTAATTTTGTGAGTTTTCTAATCGACTGGTTATCATTAAAAATCAGTTAAATTTCAGAATCTAAGAAAACAAATAATGTGAAATTTTCCATAATTATTAAATCATGAATTATTTTGTGTCTTCCTCTATTAAACATGGATTTCTATAATTTTAAAACGAATACTGATTAGTTTAAAACATATATTCAGATTCTTCAGAATTTTTCTTAAATATTCTCAGCTATTCATGCAATCGACAATTTTTTTCTAATATTTTAGTGAAGAAAACGAGATTCTAGAAAAAAAATCATAATGAAATCATGAAAGTGCATGTTATTCGCAATAAAATTTTCTCTTATTCTTACATTATAGCCTTTAAATATTGTCATATTTTTACATTTACAATATACTTAATATGACAATATTTCTGTCATAGTAAGTATTTTTAACTAATTAGAGCTATATTATTTAATACTTATTTTGTATGCTATGATTATAAGTATGATGGTTCTTTCTTCTGATGTCGTTCTAGATTTACTATCGACTAAAATCTCAAAGAAATTATTTTCTAATTCTTTTTTATGATTTATATTGATCAATTCTATTCAATTTTCATTTATATTATATGATATTAATTCATCTGCCTTTAAATTCTTTAAAGCTAGTAAAAAACTTTAATATATTAAAATATTAGTTAAAGCACCGAACAAATTATACTTTACTGATCAATTTAATTTCCATTTTTTTGTGTTAAATATCTTTAAATTACATATCCGCAGAAGGAAGATACAATGAATGAAATGAAATTCAAATAAAAAAAATGTTAATGGATATTTAATCATTCCTTTGACAGAAAAATTAATAAAGAAATTGTACTACGAATAAAAATATAATCCATATTAATTCAAGTTATTTAAAATATCCTTGTGGGAAATATGATTGCAGCATATTGGTGATAAGCGAGGATCGAACTCCCAATGTTTGGGTTCGTAGCGGTGTAACAAGACCACAAGACAAAAGTAATTACCCCTGTCTCGTAGCTGTTATCTGGCTTATAAGCTTCACGATGGATTAATAACGAATTAGTGACGATAGAAGCATTCAGATATTTATCAGAATATTTATCAGAAAAATAAATATTAATTTGTTACAGATTGCAGATTTTTAAAAAAAAAAAAAGGCTACATAATTTCTTAATTTTTTTCCATTTAAACAGCGGGAATAGTCACTACGGAATTTTCTCGCAACTACTGTAATAAGCACTGTCCTTAGGGTTTCTCAGTTATTACGTTTAAATGCATGCGAAAAAAAGTATTAACAGACAGTCAACCCTTTGATTCATACAAAATTTGACCAGCACATTAAAAGTTAATATTGTCTATCATATTTTATTTATCTAATTCCTCTACATTTTGTAATCACCATTTTCACTTGTAGTTGATTGTAGAAACCGAGTTTTTTTCTCCTGTAAATAGCGATTCAAAATTTAATACAAATTTATAAATTTGGTGCAATGTGCCGTATACAAAGTTTCTTTTGTTTAGCTCAAATACTATTTGAGTTATTGTGTTCACAGACAGACAGAATTTTTACAAATGTGTCGAACAGGTCTGAAATTACGAAATTCGTCTAATTATGGAAGACCAATATAAAGACAATTCCCAGTGTCTACAGCGTATACAAGAAAGCCTTACTACCTTCCTATTTAATCAGTAACCTTCTTTAAGTTATGAATAAATTCTTTAAAATAATGTCTTACGACACAAAATATAATACTCCCTCATGAATAGTTTAGGTACTCATAAATTATAAAATACTTTCTGAAAATTTCTAATTATTTTAAAATATTTTAACTTATTGTTGTAAAATGTTTTATGGAAAAAAATCCCGAACTTATCGTACTTTTAATCTTTAAATTGTCTATAGCTGGGTCATTTATAATTTCTTATTTTATAATTTTCGGTGGACACTGGTAAGTTGGCGAGCCCTTTCAAAATTATTGCGTAAGCAAATTGAAGTGAATTACCATTAAGACATAGGATACTTCATGGGATTTCTATTACAGCATGGAAACGTAACTTAAACAATTAGAGCAACAGAAAATACCGTAGATGTATCTTGTGTAGAAAATCTACACTTTATAAACATTATCCACTTACTAATACGCTTGTTATGTTACTTCTTTTCTTGTCATTTAACATAAATCTCTTGTTTGTGTATTGCTCTATTTTTTGCCATGTAGCTATAATATAACTTGAACAATAATTAAGCTCCACAACATATTTTTGCCAATTGTAAAATGAATAATTCGCAATCAAGATTTTGTAGCTGCCCACAAAAGATAGAACCATCTTTCTATACAGGGTGTTTCAGTGAACCGTTTCAGAACTTCTAAGAGGGAAGGGTACATCCTGACGAACCAAAATCATACACTGATGGGCAGTCAGAAATGCTTTCCTGACGCGGTAGATGGCGTTGTGTGAAAAATCCGAGCTTTCGTGCAGGGAATCTTAATTTCGCACAAGAACGCCAAGTTAGTAGGATGGATGATCGCTGAGTTAACCGATATGCATTTGGCGTACGGGGCTGCAAATTGTAGTGGGCCAGCCGCACAGCGTTTGTACGCGGAACGATATATGACTAGGCGTATTCCCAGTCAACATTTCTTTACAAGACCGCACCAGAGGTTAGCTGAGACAGGTTCATTAGAAAGAGCTCACAGCGACAGGGTAAGAACAACACGGACTGCAGACGCCGAACAGAATGTACTGCAGCATGTACAGAGGAATCCAAGAACGAGTACACGAAATGTAGAAAAATCATTCGGGGTCTCCCATTGCAGCGTCTGGAGGATTCTCCGAGCAGAAGACATGCATCCGTTTCACGTGCAGCGTGTCTAGACACAGAAACCGTAGGATTATGTACCTCGTATTGCTTTCGCACAGTGGTACCTGGAAAAATGTGCTACAAATCCCGCTTTTCCTGCTGAAGTGCTGTTTTCCGATGAGGCATCCTTCACAAGAGAAGGAATTTTCAACACGCATAACGACCATATCTGGGCGGTCGAGAACCCGCATGCAATACGACGTCGTGAAGCACAGAATCGATTTTCGGTCAATGTATGGGCCGGTATTGTGGGAGATCACCTCCTCGGACCTTACCTGTTACCGGGTCGTCTAACCGGACCTACGTGCTTGCTCTTTCTGCAGCAAGTATTTCTACAACTTTTGAGAGATGAACAGATTTCTGTATCGACGCAACAGACAATGTGGTTCCAACACGATGGACCCCCTGCCCATTATAGCGGAGAGGTTCGTAACTACCTGGATGTTACATTTGGTCAACGGTGGATCAGACGTGGGGATCCCGTGCGTTGGCCTGCTCAGTCACCAGACTTATCATGTCTTGATTTTTATTTCTGGGGTCATATGAAATCGTTAGTTTATGACACCCCTGTTGACACTGCTGAGGAGCTCGTTGAAAGAATCGCAGTAGCTGCCGGAGAGAATCGAGATATGCCTGGAGTATTCCAGAATGTTCGGATGTCCATGCGTCGGAGATGTGAGGCGTGCATTGTAGCCCGTGGAAGAAACTTCGAACACTTACTTTAATCCATGTACTTTTTGCTTCTTTTCAGGTGTTATTAAGACGATTTCTCATTTACGGTCTCTTTTCCTTATGATGCTTCTGTGTACAACACCGCTTCAGGAAAGCATTTCCGACCCCACATTGCTCTATGATTTCGAGTTATCAGGATGTACCCCACCCTTCTTAGAAATTCTGAAACGGTTCACTGAAACACCCTGTATAATGCAAAACATGATATTACAGGAAGATATGTATCTCAATTTTCGTGAGGAATATGTAGAACGTCTAATTTAATTAATGTTTCAATGCGATTATTTTTCTTTTCTATTTACATCAATCGGAAAGCTTAAATTGTCTGTTAAAGGAATGCTTTGAAATAATACTTAAGATGATTGTAGCAACTTAGAAAATAACAATTAAATACAAAAAAAGATTTTAATTCTCTTGAGATTTTTTCAGATACATAATAGCTGGTGACTTATTCCTTAAGAAGAAATTACTTAGATATTTGTTGATTCTAAATTTAATTAAATAAAGTCGATTTCATAAAGCTTTTAACTTGAAACCATTATTACAAATGCTTATTTTTAGGATAAATATTTTCCAAAAGATTAACAATTGCTTTCTAAAATTAATTTTTTTACTTCTATCTTATAATGGTTTAAATGATAATTCTCTAGAACCATTCAACAATATCTTATTGTTCCCTGCAGTTTTAGTTCATTTGGTTCAAAATATTCACATCTTGGAAGGGAGGATTATTTTTCAATTGTGTTGGTTCCCAAAGGAATCCATTTTGAAGTACGTACTTTTTTTAAAAGTGGGTAATTAAAAATTATTTGAAGGTATTGAAAAACATATGGCATTCTATCATTTTTTTCTAACAATTAAAGTGTAAGAAGAGTATTCACCATGATTCATTTGAAAATTTTCTCTCCCAATAGTAGAATTTCATTCTTTAAAAAGAATAATAATATTTATAATTTTTTATTAGATTCGTTGCTTTTTTTTATAATAAGATAAATTTTACATTTTCCTCTCTTATCCTAGTTATCTAAACCACTGTAACTAGAACCCTGGCTCGAAATACGCTCAAAATTAAGATTTCCTGATGCTTACGAATGAAACATTTCGTTTTAATATATAATAAAATGTTTAATTGACTTTCTATTTGGGAGGAGAGAGCGCTTTGTTTTAGTTTATGCATAACATATTTTTATGATCAGAATTTTGTCATATAAAATTCTTTTTTAACGGTACAACAATTAGATATAGTGCGTGTTTAAGACTGTTGGATCAGCACAGATATTTGGACGACAAATAATGATCATTCTTTAAACCTAACTAATGACTAATGTATTGCTACTAATGGTACATCTATGTATCATTCCTTTAAGAAATCCACAGTCAAGGGATCAATATGTTCGTATAAGAATTGATGTAATTATATAATTCAACTTAATTAGTCAAGAAACTTTTTAATTAATTATTAATACAAATTAATATAAATTAAAACTGTTTTAAAAATTAAGCAATAAAGTCACTTGCTTTTTTAACATAATTTATTTATCTGCTTGCCTGTTTTGGGAGTTTGTTTTTATGCCCATTAAGGCGTTAATGGGATAATTTTACTACAAATAAGCAGATATCATGTTTCTTTCAAAAAATATTCTCAGGTCAAATCATGCTAATATGTAGAAATGCTCCACCAATCAATTTATGCAGTGAAATTTATAAAGAATATGGCTCTCGGTTCTTAACGATAACTAACAGTTTATTTTTGTCAGAAATTTATGACCCCCAAGACGCTTTCGAAATGTCTAGATGTCGCTCACCGGTGACTATGGCGAAAATTTTTGAAGAACCTGAACCTGAAAATATTACATATGCAACCTTTAACCTGAAAATATTACATGTGCAAAGATTTTATTTCTCATTGAGGGAAACATTGTATCCTTATCTCTAAAAATAAAAAATATGAATGTGTGAGGGTGTGTGTTGGCACTCGAAGGGAATGTTATTTTTTAAAAGATTATGTTTGCTGACAAAGAGGAAATGATTTGGCTTTGATGTGTTGCAAAATATGTTACTACTAATATCACATCCTGGCTATTTTTTCCCTTGTAGATGATCAAGAAATGAAGTTTTAACTCATTTTAACATGTTTAATAGTTTCAGTACAAGGCATGCTTTTAATAAAATGTGTAAAGTCTTGCTGTATTTACAATCACGGTTTAATTCCATAATCACGCCAAGGGTGAAAAATTATTGGAGTGCATTCAGTTTTAATTTATTCTTTTTTATTTATTTATTCTTCTTATTTCTTCTATTCTTTCTTGAAATATAATTGGATGTATAAGAAATAAACAGAGAATTAGAGAAATGCATAACACAATGAATAAAACGGTGTGAGACTTCTGAAACATTTTATGTTTATAAATAATTTTGCTGAAAAAAAACCCATTAAGACAAAATTTTACAAAATCTTTAATTAAATTTTTTCACGAAAATTTTCTCAGGAGGACCAATTAATCACCAAAACCAACCACGTAGTACTACAACAACTGTTGGCGGTTAAATAAAGTTTTCCTATTATAGAAATAATTTAAATGATTAGACGATGATTTTATTCGATTTGGTGAGTCATCAGAGCAACAATAAGAGTAACAATTCGCAACATCAAGGTTTTCTCATTTTGATTCTCAAATTATCATGATGAGTTATTAAGCGAATGGATGGTTCAAATTGTGACTAATATTTATCTTACTGATATTTTAATTACGTCTTATTACTAATCATACCGTTTATAAGAGCTAATTTCGCATTAATTTTAATTAATAACTGTGATAGTGGAAGCGTGTCATAACAGTATAACAATTGGTAACTATAATTGTTGTCTTAAACTGGTAACCGCAAAATTTAATATTCTTTTTGTTACTTGACAAACACTGTAAAAGTTCGTATAGAATGAAAATATTTTAATACTGCAATCATAAAAAGTGTCAAATTTCATCATTATTTGGAAATATATGTTATTGGTAATCTTTTTCTACGTCTAGAATATTGGTTTTACAGAATATTAATTTTTTAAATTACTCTGTAATTGTTTAATTTTTTAAAGATAAAACTGGAGATTGAAATGGAAAAAAAAATTTCAAATATGCTCTGTAGTTTCCCTCCGCTGGTAAACTCATGGTTAGAACGAGAGCTTTACATACATTCTTAAGGACTTTTTGATGATTTCACCAGCATTATCAAAAAATTAAGAAAATTTGGCAACGAAAAGAAGGCTCTAAAAATTACGAGATCTCACTATTACGAGCCGAAAACCAACGATCCTTCTGATAAATTATGTACCTTGTACCGAGAGCTGTATGGGCTGAGATGCACACTTCAAAGGGAATTTTTCTTTTGGAATGTTAATCGCAGAGCGATCTCTCTTGCAGCGCTATTGATGTTATTAAATAACGATTTGCTGCTTGTTTGCGTGTTAGTGATTTCCATAACTTCCATCTATGTGTATGCTTCGACAATAGTTCGTATTTTTCCAATAAAATAGGATGTTGTTTCCTTTATCAAGCTTATTGACTTTTTATCGGATGGATTCTACAACGGTATATATAACCTAAAAAGTGCTTTCTTTACTGCAGGTGCTTTTTACACTAAAAAAAAACGAAAACCTCTTTTAAGTTTAAAGTACAAACATATTTATTTATTTTTTTTTACCTCAGTTTCGTAATAGAAAAGACACATGATTAAAATCGATTTTGTAATTTTGAATTAATAAACGAAATACACATTCAGAAATAATGAATTTGAAAAATATTATTTTTATGTTACTCTGCAATTGCATTTCAATGTACAAAATCATCAATGTGATGTGGTTTTTAATTAGTTTGGATCAGACAAATTCGATGCTCCTTTTTCTAAAAAAAATCAAAAGTAATTTTAATATTGTTCATTAGAATTGTGTATTGTCACTTTTCAAAATACGTTTCAGTTATACATGATATTTTTGAGCCAATGATCTATCTTATAGAGCGTCTACGGAGGGACCTAAAAATTTTATTACCTTTATAAAAATCACATTTTATACAACTAATGCATTTTTATTAAAATTAGACAATTTGAAGTCCTTTCATTAAAAAAATTAAATATAATTTTGAAATATATTTATTTATGTTTCTTCCGTGGAGGAGCACTTCAAAGTCTGTTTGTTTTTTTCAAATTTGATAATCTAGTAATAACGATTTTTCTTTGGAGATACTAGCATCTTTTTTAACATTATTATTCCTTGTTAATTCTTTTTAACATTACCTTCAACAAAAATGAAAACACAATAAACAGTGTCATCAATATTTCCTTTGCCACTTCTAAGTCATCAATGTCTCGATATACCTTTAATTGTATAAATCTAGACAATGTTAATATTTTTTTAATTATAATTTTGAAGTAGTTCCTTGCAAATGGGTATTATCGCACTGAAAATCATGTTTCTTCTAATCTAGGATATTCTAGAATTAGTGATCCATCTTATAAAAGTAATTTTAAGAGAGGCTCGTATCGATTATTATTATTATTATTAGAAACATCTCTTATTGAACGAAAAAACAGTAGAAACATCATCATTAGTATTTCCATCACCTCTTCCAAACGATCTTTTGGTTAAGAGCGATGTCCAGTTGTCATGAAGATCCTCGATGAAGGATGATTCTACAAATGCTTCCCCAACAGATGAAAAACTATTACGCCCATGACAATAATGAGAGTCTGTTGACGAATTATGGTAGCTCAATAATGGACGAAGTCTTGACCGGAATCTCTTTACTCATCCTACAGCGGAACCAGTAAATTTTTCTGAGGGTGTCAAGCGAGTCCATCGGGTGTTTTATGGACTGAGTTCGAATTTTATTTCTCATCATATTACGGAGAAACGAGCACTAAATAAATCCATTTGGGCAACAGTCCATAAAGAAAGAAACAAAGAATTGGGTGATTAGGAGAACAAAAGTGTTAGAGAATTCATTCTATTTGTACAGTATATAATGCTTTGAGGAAGGGATAGCCAGAAATATGGATATCGAATAATTTTTAATACATTCTT
The DNA here is from genome assembly GCA_026543865.1 of Argiope aurantia. Classification (NCBI taxonomy): domain Eukaryota; kingdom Metazoa; phylum Arthropoda; class Arachnida; order Araneae; family Araneidae; genus Argiope; species Argiope aurantia. Next base: position 50,091 of record JAPMOR010010591.1, on the reverse strand, counting down.
GGAGACTGATTCGATCGAAAAATTTTACATTGATGGAATACTTTTTGATTAAAAATAATTCTTTAAATGGATGAAATAGACAATTAAAAACATTTTTGATATTTTGTGTGTGCGAATTGATTAAATAAATAACTCTCTTATCAACGGAGTATCTTTTGGTTAATAATCTTCGACAAAATAATGAACAAAAATAGAAAATATGAATCAATTTTTCAATTTTGTATGTTAAATTTATTTAAAAAAATAAACTGTAAATGAAATCTTTTTTGGACAAAAGGTGTTTTTTTACTAAGGGTGTTACAAAAAATCAGTTTAAGAATATTTTTTAATATTTATTTTGTGATGACTGTTTAAAAACATAAATTTATTATAAACGGAATGTGTCGATACTATTCTTACTTGTTGGAATAATAAAATAAATAAATAGATTGAAAATTTATTGTGATCAATCAAAAATCATAAAATAAATTTATCTACGTTTATTTTATTAGTGGTTTATTGAATCAATTGAAACGATTATATTAACCCTTAACTGAGGAAGATAAAATATTAGGATTTAACTGGGGAGGTGCGGTCTATCAGACCGCACTTTCTTTACACTCAATTTAAATTTTCTAATGAAAGTGTTAGTATGAAAATCAGCCAATATATTCCACAATTATTTTTCTTGATATATAAATATGTTTTAGAAATTTTTCAAAATATATTATTACTGAAAAAAGTAATTGCGTTTGAACATACAATTTCTTCTTCAATTACATGTTACAACAAATAATATTCTTGAAAAATCCTGTTAATTTTTACTTTTTTAATCATATTTTTTTCCACTATACAAAGGTATATAGAAAAACAATATAATGGAAAATTCAAAAATGATATGAAAAATGACAAAATAAAATGACAATGGGTAAAATTGAACTTTTTTTTTAACGGCGTCATTTCTATGTAGAAACTAGTGAACATTTGTAGCGCAGTTTTCGACAGCATTTTCAAGATACAGGTTAAGTACTAATGTAAAAATCAGCCTGTAAATTCTGTAGATGTGTTCTCTTGGCATATTAATAAATTTAAGAAATTTTTCAAATTCATTTTCACTAGAAAAATTAATTATATTTGAATATACACATAAGAATCAGTCGAATGCAAACTGTTATCGATAAAAGTCTTCTGTACAATTATCCTCATCACTAAAATCACTTTCTGCTTCTTTTGAAAATCTCTGGAGCTCTGCTTCATAAGGGTATCAGCAGGTTAGATGACATTTCGAGGACCTAGTATTAGAGTATCTGCAAAGCCTTGTATAAATCGAGGAGCAGTCTCATAGATGTCACGCGAAGAAAAGGCTGAAATATTTTATAAAAAAGCATCCACTGAAACCAGTTTGAGAAAGTACAGATTCAATCCATTCTATTGAACAAAAATAGAATAGGGGTGACCGAAAGAGTCCTTAGCGGTCTGAGATACCTCACCTCCCCAGTTAAGGATTAATCTTGTTTTCACCAAGAAAGAGTTTATATCATATATATATATATATATATATATATATATATATATATATATATATATTATTTTTAGAAACTTAATGTGTCTTTTCCTTTCTTTTTTTTTAAAAAAAAGAGTAAATAATTGAAAAATATCATGTTTTTCAATACTTTAAATATAAACTGACTTTCTTGAGAGATACTGTAAATGTCAAAAGCTAGAAGTTCTGAAAAAAGATGACATCTTTTCTTACAGCTCTCTACATTTTAAAGTTTGTTTTCTGAAAACTAAAAAAATAAAAATTTAAACTTTGAAGTTCTGAAGAACAAAAATAAGGGCTTCTAAAAATTACCCCCAAGGTAAAAGGGACATATTTCAAAAAGGCATAAAAAAGAATCTTGACCAAAAGCAAAATATTTGTCGCTTAAAAGTCAAAACATAAACATGAGAAGGAACATAGATCGAATAAAATAAACATTATTGGACCCATATCTTTTTACTGTAAAAAAACTTTGTTTATTTGCAATCTTGCTTACATTCAAAATATCGTTTTTACATTAAAACCTTGTTTATCTCCAAAAATATCGAATTTATAAAAAAAAAATGAATTGCAAGAATTACATTGCCGATCTTTTAAATATTGATCTACGTATGTTTTTGTGAGATATAAAAAAGTAAATATTTCTAATCAGAAGAAATTCTAAATTAAATTATATAAGTCCTTGAATTTCTAAACTACTCTTTCTATTGTTAAAAATACTCTAAATGTTTAGTTTAATAAAATGTTTCAACTAAATTTAACTTCAATTAAATGTAGTGATAGTTTTTAAAAATCTTTATTAGCAATATCATTAAATACGGAATATTTTGCAACTAATTTTTAAATACTAAATAATCTTTAATATTAAAAGTTAGTTAATATTTGTTCTGATTTAGTAATTTACACGAATTTCTAATGTTGCTTCGGAACTTATTAAGTATGCTGTTAGGAATGAAAGTTTTATATATAATTTTAACGGTTGCTAATTATTGTCATATCAAAGACTCTCGGCTTTGACAACAAACCTGGCGACCAATTGGCGGAAAATTTGAAGATTCCAGTAGTAGCAAGAGTCTTGAAGATAGATCCATTAGAACACGTTATAGCAATCGTATTAGAGCATACTTTGCTCTAGCAATGCAATTATAAGCAGATGGAAAATCAAACAGGAATCTTTCAATATTGAATAGTGAGCAATCGGCATTGAATTCAGCTGAAGTCAGCGGCGTGAATAGTCATGCGAAGCCTCTCTCCTGCGGATTCTTTCCAATATATTTGTTCTGCTAAATTAATTCATTACCAAACTTCTTTTCTTCTGCTATTTATTGCAAGTGCTGTTGCTAAGTACACTTCGAGTGTGTGTTTTGATGTTTACATACGGAATAAAGCGCCATTCTATACTATTGAATTTGTTGGGTTCTTTCATTTTCTTGGATAAAATTTCAGTGGCAATTGTATTTTTGCAAAAAAAAAAAAAAAAAATTCTTCTTTTTTTTGCCCACATAATTTTAAATTTAAGTAAAATCTAAAGATCCCCTAAAAATTTAAATCTTTTATGTGTACTGGAATTTATGAAATTTGAGTACATTGCACATGTTAAGTTCCCGAAAACTAATCATTTAATCTACTCATAATTACATTTAGTTCGTTCATAGTAGAGTATATGATAGAATAAATTATCTTATCAGAAAATTTGAAATCTTGATTTTTATTCTTTATATGAATTGGATTTATTAATTCATTTATAAATATACTCAACGTTGTTCGAAATGAAAGGTATGTTTTAAAAAATACTTTTATGTCGTTTTTCTTAAAAATTATTTTTAATGGAAATTATTAACTTTTAACTGAATTATTAAAATATACTATAGATTTGTATAGTTCGAAATTTCACTTTTAAATAAAATAATATATCAACTATATAAAGTTGGTAACTTCCCGAAATATTCCCTGTGTTTTCTGGAAATTGCCGAAAGCTAGTAGTTATTAATAATATTTAAACAAATTTAATTAAACATTGTGAAATATGTACGATGGCAAATAGATTGAAATATTTCAAAAATCTGTGCTATTTTCATTCAGCTTTGTAGCAGCTATAGCTTTATATTATTATCTTAGTTTTCACAAGTTTGTCCTTTTAAAATTGGTAACACGAGTTGCTTGTTTTGGAATAAAAAATATGTCGACATGATAGGGTTTCGCCTTATTTTAATTTGAAATATAATCTGCATTAATCATCCGGAAATATAATCCCTTGTAATAACAAATCTTTATGAACTTTACATAAATGTACTACAATTTGGTGACTGGAACTGTCTATAGTATTTTTTTTTCCTACCTACATAGTTATAACTGCCTGTGACGCTTCTGCTTTGAACGTACCAAATGACAGATACGAGGCAAACAAGGTAAGCGTAAAAATTCCGCCGTTTTGGAAAAAGAAACCAGAAATTTGGTTTTTCCAGTAGATGCATAATCCTCTATTGCAAACATCACCCAAGATCAAACTAAATTTAATTATCTTGTCGCACAATTAGAACCGAAAGTAGTGGAAAATATGTGGGATATAATCCAAATTGGCCGGGACGATAAGTATGCAGCTGCGAAAGGAAAATTGCTCGGTACTTTTAAAGAAAGTTAAGAAAAAAGTATAACGAAATTACTTTAGGCGATATGAAACCTAATCAACTTTTGAGAAAAATGAAATCTCTTGGCGAAACAATCATATCCGATAGTTTCATATAGGCTAAAGAAATTCCTATAAGCAATTTTATTACACTTTCTTTAAAAGTATTGAGCAATCTTTCTTTCGCAGCTGCATACTTATCATCCCGGTCGATTTGGATCATATCCCACATATTTTCGACTACTTTCGATTCTAATTGTGCGACAAGATAGTTGTGGTGTGCAACCAGCTAAGGTAAAACAATCTTTCAAATATATGGATACTAGTACAAATATTAATAAAATAATTAATTTTCACAAAACACCTTCATTGAGGCTTTACTTATACTTCATATGCTCATTGTAAGCAAAATTCGAAGAAAAATGTTTCAATACTTTATGTTTCTATAGAATAATTCGCACATTTCCATCTTTACAAATCGTTCTGGGCGTCTACTTTATTTGCTATAATATCGGCCCTCTTTATCTTTAAGCTATTAATAAAGAAAGTTTTTATTTAAAACTTTACCTATATTGTTTAATAAGACTATATATTATCATTTTAAAGGAATCTAAAATTTAGGAGCAATAGAATTGCCTTTTTTTTAAACCTACTTACAAAATAAAGCATTTTAATATTAAATGAAAACTAAATGCTCTCTTATGTCTAAATTAAACGGTAAAATTCAATAAATATACGAACGGATGTGGTACCACTGAAAAGTTTTAGAATAACCCCTAATAAAAATATTATCTCTATATTCATCGTTATAAAAATTGTGAAAACTTGGAAAAGATGATGAATACCATGAGCGCCCAGATTTTTATGTTCAGTGTTCGTGTTATTATGAGTTGCATTTTAGACAAATTTTGCAGGCCTACAGAAATTTGGAATTTTTATAGAATTGTAATTTTAATATGAATATCGAATATCATTTTCCTAATTCAATCCGTTTTTGAGAAATTGCGTTTCTATGTATGTAATAAAGAGATTGACAGATAGTCATATTGTAGAGATCGAAATGCCAAGGACCGAACACGCGATGTTACGGTCCGTAGCCGCGTAACATAAGCACTAGACAAAAGTGATCAACCCAGGCCGGAGGCTGTTAACTGGCTTATGAAGCTACCACCACAATATTGATGATGGATAGTTCAGATTTTGATTCGAATCTATATACTGTATGTTAAGTTTAGATATCATAGTATATGCTATGTTTAGAAATCATCCTTCACGTTTTATAGTTATCATGCCTATTTGCTTTCATTTTGAATTCATTAATCAGAGTGAATTTGGTCCAAAATCTGGTTGTATTCTACAAATTTGGTATGAAAGAAATACACCAAATTTCATCTGTCTTGCTCATAGTATGAGTTATAGCATTCACAGGAATATTTTGAGTTCATGTTTTTGAGTATCGTATTCACAGATAAACCAATTCCGAATATGTATCAGGTATCGTCCTCGTCTTTTGACTGCAGTTCAAAATTACGAGGTCCATTCGAAAATAACCCCAGTGTTGCTTTAAAATGGGACGTTAAAATAAGTAACTAATTCAAATATATATTTTTCGGAGCACTGAAATGTAAGTAATTGAAAACATTTTGAATATATTTATTTATTTTTTGGGGAGATTGTAGTGTTTTCACTTTGTATACTTCTTCGTATTCAAGAAAATAAAAAAAAAATTAAAAAAAATTTTTTTTGATAACTCCAAGCGGTAAATGCCTGATGCTTCCGAGTTCTCAGACCTCGTGATTGCTGGATTTCATGATAAATTCATCAGTGATATTAATTTTAATTTTCATAGGCAACAATGCTAATGAAAATCAGTACTTTTGTTCCAATCTGTATACATTGTATCAGATAGATGGTTTAAATCCCCATATGTATGATTTGATATGGAATTTTTTTAGTTCTAGGGCCCATCTAGGTTATTGGTTAAGTTCCACATAAATGCAAATATTTGGATTTTTCATTCTCATAAATATTTCTGGGAATGTAGTTGAAATTTCAGATTTAATTATAAAAATTTGCTCCTTGACTAGACTCTTTGCACCTGTTCCTTTTCCTGTGTTCATGTATCTGCTGATACTTATAGTATGTTGTGTTTAAAATTAATTTACTGCCACAGAAATTTAAACTTTAATTTTTTTAAAAAAGAATAAATTCAACTACGTATTGCTCATTTGAAATATTCTCAAAATATCCTTATAATATTGTATACAGAGGATATGTTTCACTATTTAGTTATCACAAAAAGTTTCTCTTCATAGATGCAATAAAAATAAATCAACAAGAATCAGAAATTAAAATGTAAAGATGATAAAGTTATGGAAATTTGGTTAACACGAAATTCTTTATAGAAAAACAATATCAATATTTACTCAAAAGGAGTTGTAAAATTTGATCTTATATTATAATTTAAACTAAAAACATAACGGCAGTTAAACTAAAGTTAAAAAAATCATCAAAATTTCAATATTCTAGTTTCTAAAACATTTAAAAATATGATTTGAAGTGCAGTAGGAAAGTAAAAAAAGAATATCATAATACTTGGAAAAAATTTATTCGGTTTAATAAATGTGACAAATAAAATTGAAAATCTTAAAAGTTAAAATCAAAATTAATAAAATCAAGATTTTAAAAAAATTATCTTAAATTCCACAATTTCAAAATCATGCCATCAAAGTACTTGATGAAGCAAAAAATTGGGTTTAAGTTTCTTACAAAAATGATTGTCTCAAATAAATTTAAAAATATATAAAAAAAATAGAAAAAAATTGTATTAAAAGGACAGTAGTGTCTTGGTAGTGTCTTCAAAAAAGAGCACTTTTTTAATTCCAGATGATGTAAAAATCATTTTGAGATAATATTTTCGGAAGTTTAAATAGAAGATAAATTAATAAACTTTCGCTGAAAGCTAATTTTTAATTCACAGGCATTTTAATTAATTCCTGATATTTGCAACCTTGATATTGACTTTGTTCTTTTTTGAAGAACGGCTGTGCTAAATTTCGCCAAGATCAGACAATAACTGTAAATTTATTTTAAAAATGTCCAAACAAATATTAATTTTTAAAGATAAATTAATTGATTAATCTGTAATTAATTTTCAGATAAACTGTGGTTGTTCCTTTTTCAATCGCTTTCGTCTTTATACTATAATTGTAATTTTGTTGGCTAAACTTAACTACGTTGAATGCGAAAGCTGAAACAACTGTCATAATTAGAGAAATTTATTTAATTTTAAAATATATAACTAAAATTTTGTCAGTAAGAAATATGTCTATTCCTGAATGATTCCTATACTGATAGATGCTTGTTTATTTCATTCCCATTTTATGCAATATATGCATATTTGATGAAATAAGAATCGCTAACCTCATATCACCATCTTATGAATCATTTTGTAAATTTTCATTTTCGCAGTAATATGAACATAACGTGTTTTACAACATATCAAAACCAAAATTTGTTTCATTTGGTTTATCAAAAGCAAATGATTTAAAAAAATAAATAAACATTCTTAACGGTTCACTACACAACAAATAATATTTTAAGCAAATTAAGCAAATATTTTTTAAACTGTTTTAGTATAACAAAAATTTAAAATATTTCTGAAATTCAGTCGACCGAAAACAGAAACTCAGTATAAAGACAAGAACTAATCAAAGATGATAGCTAAAGAAATATTTTGACTTCCAAAAAAATATTTACTCTCTATGAATTCAAGACATTAAAGTGTATTTAGAACTAAGGTAATCCTGGCTTCGTATTTAAAAAAATTAAAATTAATTTTTTTTTGTTAGAAAAATAATGATATGAAAATTAGATAAAATATAATTGATGAGAATGTCGTTTATTCTTGTTCTCTTTAAAATATTGATATAGAAGTTGTATTCAGTCAGTCCAAATATTTTAGTGCAAACATAATATTTCTTCATTTAAAACTAATAACATTGCTAAACTAATATTTTTCCTACTAAGTGATATATTCAAATTTTATTAACCTTTTAGTTCTTAAATAATTTCTAATATATTTGTGTTCTAACATTAAAAATATGATAAAATTAAAAATACAATGAAATTAATGAAAATTAGATAAAATTACTGAATAAGATAAAATTAATTAATGAAAAAGGAAAAATTAAATTAAATAAGGAACAAGGTTTGGGTTCTCTTTAAAATACTTTAATTATTACTATACAATAATAGTGTACTAAAATATTATAATAGTTTTCTATGAGATATATTTAGGGTATGTGACTACGGTTATATTGGTTATCTTGGTTATATCGGCTATATTCGATTATATTGGTTATCTAATAGTTATATTGTTGAATATTTGCATGAAGAAATTGAAAAAAAAGAATATCTGTGAACTAAAATATACCAGTAAAATGACAAAATCCTTTTTTTAATTGAAAAAAGGATCTTTTTTTTTTTTTTTGGTTAAAGAGAGGTATAAAGCAAAAATTTTCTAGTTCTAAGATTAATCAAATGATTTGTCTAAATTTTTGCGGATAATTTAAGAAATATATCATCTAGTTCTTGAACTAAAAAATAAACTGAATTTCCATCATTTTTTTAATATTGCGGTTCTAATTATAAATAACACTAGATTTTCACTTATTTTCTCATTGTGAAATACTGAAATAGTAATAAACTATTTCTAAATGAATAGATGTTCATATTCTCTAGATCAGGAACTGTAAATCATATTAAAAATTATTATGCCAAATTCGAACAAAAAATGTGCATTTGATTTTAATTTATGAGGTACTTAATAAGAAAATTCTACCAAAGATTACAATTTGAGATGTAAAATAGTATTAAAACGTATGTAAATGCAAATAAAAATATCTGTGTAATTTTCAAAAAGTAAGATTTTGAAATAAACTGTTTAATAAAAGAACCTGTTCAAATATTATAATTTCACAAATAGTTCATAATTTCACAAAAAGATCAACTATTCCATGTAGTCATCTACTTAAGTTCTCTACTTAAAAAATTGCAAATATAATAATAAAAAGAGAAAAAATGTCTTATAATACAAAGTCGATAATTATATTAAATGAAAAACTAAAACTTGATTGAAAAAATACTAAACCACGATCTGACAGTTGTACATTTAAATACTTACTATTATTAAAGTTATTTATATATAATATTACAATTAAAATATAAATTTGCTAGAAAATATTAAAACAATCTACAAGCATTTTTAAACAATCCGATATTGTTTTCTAAAGCTGAAAATGAATCTTCTAATAGATTATATTTTTAGACAATATACTTTTCATAAATTATAAATCATTCACTAATTAAATCAATCCTATTTTATCCTTAAATTCATCAGATAGAGCTATCCCTGTTTTTTTATTTCATCCACAATGACATCGATGCAAATTGGCTAACACCAAGAGCGCCAGAAAGAAAATATTAACAGCAAGTGAGAGAGAATTATTCTTTCAAAAATTTCTTATTCATTTTCTGTCTCAGTATTTATATAATGCCCCATTAATACCATGCTAAAATTCCATTTTAATCAGACTATAGCAAAGAAAGTTTCATGAGATAAAACGAAACGAAGTTAACACCGCTATTGGAAATTGAATCTCTTTGTTATTGCTTTAAAAGCTGGTGCCATTTCCTTTGTCCAGTTCCTTTACATCGCTTATGTTTATTATGCTAGGCGATAATCAGTGTGAAAATAGATATTTTCCTTTTTCTTAAATATTTTATAGCATTTCTTTTTTCTTTCGTTTGTCTTACCAGTAACAATTATTTTTCTGTCAGTAAGATGATATCTGAAGGCAACGTAATAAAAAAAAGCCCCATGTTTTCTTTATTCCCCTTTTACTTATAAAAATATGACATTTGAAAATACTGTAGCTTCAAAAGTAGTAGTTAGAATTAATTGACAGTTGTTTCGCTTAAGCCAGGGATCGAGATTATCTGAACTGCAGAAAGCTTAGTATGGTTTGTATAATTACATCTGCAGACGATAAATTTTCTCTGATCTGATGGAATTTTCACTATTATAAATAATTTAATTAGAATTTTTGCTCTGCAATTGTGAGCAATCATTCTCGTGCTATTGGTTTTTCTGAAGATGTCATGTCTTATTTTATGAAAAAATATATCTTATTTCCAGAATTTTTAAATTGTTTGTTTTCATCTAATTTTGAAAATAAATTTATTTTTTCGTTATTGAATTTTAATGAAAACAAACATATTTTTAAATATACCAGTTAGATTATTATTTGTTAATATATGTCAAATAAGAATTAATTTGCAAAAATTCTAAAATGTGTGTTTTGATTTTAATGAAGATTATATTAATACCTTTATTTCACAAATAAGGTACTTTGATCGCTGACCAAACAAATTATTAGTCTCCTTATTGAAACTAGTAACTCTTATCATATTTTCAAAATTAAACCAAAATTAAATCAATCATATCCATGAATAATAATTATTAAATCAAATCAATAAATTAATCATATTAATAGATAATCAATAATAAATCAAATCAACAAAACAATCATATTAATAAATAATCCTAATAAATAAAATTAATAAATCAATCATATTAATAGATAATCAATAATAAATCAAATCAATAATTCAATCATATCAATAAATAAAAAATAACAAATAAAAACAATGATATCAGTAAGTAATCAATAATTAATCAAATCAATAAATCAATCAGAACTAAGCCATTAGCATATCTTTTTGCTAAATTATAGTTTTTATTCACATTCTTTTCAATCATTTAAATAGTTTTTTTAACACCCTATAGTTTAGAAAACCCAAATAAAATTTTATTACATATTTTATTAAAAGAATTTTTTTGATTAAACACAATGTAATTCAATATGATGGGAAACTACTATGATAATTTATAAAGAGTACATATGTTTAATTTTTAAAAGAATATATATCTTATCTTTTTTTATCTTGAAATTATTTTAAATCATTGACTGGATTGTATAAATATGCATAAATAAGCAATGACTGGTGTAAGAACTAATTAAATGAAATGCTGTCAATCTCTGACATTTCTGTCGTCAAATACTTAATAGTATATTTCACTTTGGTATTTCACATAATAGAGAAAATACCTTTACAAAGAAGCTTTTAATATTAAACTTTAAAAATAACTCAAACCCTAGCATAATTAAGGAAAAGTTAATTTCCAAATAAAGGACGACATTAATTTACAATACATGTCTTTTGAGAAATAGATACGATAACTCACAAAAATATTTTCCTCTTATTCTAACTGGTTAATTTCAGCAACTGATATGTAACGAAATTATTTACTGAAACAGATTTTCAAAATCCATTACCATACGAGAAAAATTTTCTGAAAATCCAAATTTAATTACTCATTATATTCTTAGAATAAATAATTGTGGGAAGAATTAAAGTAACTGCACGTCTTTTCAAATTTATGTTCAGATTTTATTATTAAACTAATATTACAATTAATATTTTTTATTAATAGGAAACAAATCTCGCTCATAAAAAGGAATTAATGCATTTCAAACTTAATTTTGTTCGGTTGAAATCCTTTAAAACTTTTGCTGACAGCCACTCTCTTATCGCGAAAACTGATACATTTATTACTTCGTTTATTTATTATTCAACTGAAAAAAATTAGTGGTTTTAAGAGTAAAAAAATAAAAATTCCATCGGAAATTACTTGTTTAATATCCTGTCACTAAGTTGAAGATTTCGAACATTAATTTATTACTAAAATTCTTTTTTAATCAGAGCTTATGTTTAGAGTGCATGAAATAAAATTTCACATCGCAAAAACGAGTGAACTTTATCTTTGGAAATTTTATTGTTGTTTTAAGGCTTTATAAATCAAGACATCTCATTTATTCTTTTTTTTTTCTCTGTAATCTCCTTTTTCCATGAAATTTGATGATGATTTGAAAATGGAAATTCTAGGAGGCTTCTTTACTTCGCGCGCGCACGCGCGCGTGTGTGTGTGTGTGTGTTAAACAATCTTAAATAGTAATAAAATTAATAGATTCACTTATCAAACGATTGTTGAATCTACCACAATCAAGCAAATTATTTAGAGAGATAATTTGTTAAAATAAAATTACAGCGATTATTTATCTTTGATATCTCCTGGGAGTTACAATTTAACCCTGCTCATTCCGTACTTTTTTTATCTTTTCTCTGCATACTTCTAAAAATCATTGATTTTATTCAAATAAAATATTGTTACGAATCTGTAATAAAGTTTGTCTGTCATGTTGTTACGAATCTGTAATACAGTTTCTCGGTCATTTTGTTACGAATCTGTGATTCAGTCCCTCTGTCATATTGTTACGAATCTGTGATACAGTTACTCTGTCATATTGTTACAAATCTGTGATACAGTTTCGCTGTCATATTGTTACGAATCTGTGATACAGTTTCTCTGTCATATTATTACGAATCTGTGATACAGTTTACAGTTTGTCTGTCATATTGCTACGAATCTGTGATACAGTTTCTCTGTCATATTGTTACGAATCTGTGATACAGTTTCTCTGTCATGTTAATCTTATAATAAGTCAGAGACATCTCAGAGGTTCTTAAGCAATGCTAAGTGGAGCACCCCGAAATATAGAATTTTTCATTTGTATTTGTTATAAAATTTTATTTCTGTTCGTAAATTTTCCACTTTCCATTTCAACACTTTAACCCTTCATCACATACACGCTGTTTTTTTTTTTTTTTTTTTTTTTTACATAAGCAGAACTCGGAGTCATTTTGATCCCAATTTATCAGGTATTTACCCTTTTATCTTATTGCTATTTGTTTAAAAATATAATATGATCAGAATACATAAATGTTTTTCCATGCAAATATGTTCTTATTTAAAATACAAATACGATTTTTAATATAAAGAACCGAAATTTTTTCATACCTTTTCTGTATTCATTTTATTTTTCACTATCCATTCATATAAAACTTATAATTTTTAATGTAACTACTTTCTTACTGTATAAAAATATCGGAATAATATGAAAATCTATATTTTAAATATAGTTTAAAATTTGAAAATTTTTGGAAAATGGAAGCTTAAACATACCACTTTGGAAATATATAACTTTTGTCTTTCATTTTTATATTCACACTCAATCAAAACACTTTTATCCTTCTTCATTCAAAATAAAATGAGTAGTTATTATAAATTTCAAGACAATTTGCTCATATTATAAAATAATGTATTTTATATAAGAATTTGCTACATTTTTCACAAACAGGAAAGGATTCGGTCAAATTTTCTAAAGTATTCAGAATCTGCGTTTTGTTCCAATTTTATGTCATTATCACTTTCCGAAATTTCATGACAATATGGCGAATCTAAGCTGTCGTCATTTTGTCTATCATCATTTTGTCTAGCAATAGGAAGCCTTGCGAAACAGTACGCAACCTACACACATAAACTTAAACAACAAAATCTTATCTAAATACAAAAATTTGATCCAAATCATTAGAGATACACGTTTCCCAGATACACGAAATAAATTTATAGATGCACACAAATTGCCCGTTTAAAGATATGAGAAAAGCGGAATCTAATAGAATTGCAAACACGGTATCGAACATGGGAAAAATGCATGGGAGCCCTAACCACTCTCCATCGCAGATACTGTGTAATAACATGTCAATACTTTGTTATAAAAATTGTGTGTATGGAAAATCACATTTTTTCAGGAAAGACACCTATATAGATAAATTTATAAATTGTATCTAATTATAAAATTTGATAAAAATCGTTAGCGCCGTTTCCAAGATGCACGAAATAAATTGATATATATTCAAGAATTGCTCGTTGAAAAGAGTCACTAAATACGTGAGCATGAAAGATCCATGATCGTTCATTTTCATTAATTATAGATATTTTACTTAAATATTCAAATATTATTTGAGACTATGCTATAAAAATGCTATACTTGGAAGAGAAAAAAAGCCTTAATATTCTAAATGAGAAATATTTAAATATAATTCTATGTCTCTCAGTTGAGAATCATTTATTGTGTAATTAGTTTAAATGTATTCAAACTTGGAATATTAGTAATCCATTAATCTTTTAAGTTTCTAGAATTTAATTTTATAAATATTTATTTCTAATTAGAGAACTTTTCAAAATAAATAATTATACAGATTTTAAGATTCCATAAAAACTTTTTTCATCTCACGAATAATGCTGTAGATTATATAACATTTTTTCCTTATTAATTAGTTTAATTGTCTGTAATGCTTTCTATATGTCATTGTTATCAACTAATGCATTGAATATCATTATAAACTTCTATCTTTCGTATTATATTCCAGAGACGATAATTAAGGATTTATTTTCAAGAATTTTAATCCCATTGCGTTGTCATTAGTTTTGTTATTAATTATTCCTTGAAAATGCTTAATGTGATTCCTTTGATAAATAAAATTTCCCATTAAGCCGTATTTATTTCTTTTCTTTCATTAGTAGAATTTATATAATAGAAATAAAAGAACGAAGAATTTCTTTATTCATTAAAAAGCAAGTTAATCTAAAATATTTTTTCTACAAACGATTTGTTTTAGAAGTAAATATTTGCCAATTTTTTTTTCATATTGATCAGGTATAATTATAAATTATGAAATAAAACATTAAAATTACAGCTTCTGTTGTGTATAAATAGTGTGCTTCATAATACATTTTTAACGTTATGTCTGTCTATGAATGTTATTACTCCAAAGCAATTAGAACCAAATTGCTGAAATGTGGTACAAATGTGTGGATATTTATTCTACAAATTTTAGAGTTTTAATGCTATAGATTTGTATATAGACAGTCCTTTGAAACATCCTAAACTGCGTTTGAACTTTTTCACTTTACTTCTTTGGAACATAAGAATTCTTAATTCTTAAACATACTAATCATCCGAATAGAAAAGTGTCATTGAAGAAGATGAAGGGGAATAAACTGTTTGTGCAATTATTGGAATGTGATATATTGACAGATAGTTTGATAGCAAAAGGGAGCAACATTTCACATCGTGATGGAGATGAAGGGGAATTAACTGGTAGTACAAGTACTGATGTATTGACAGGTAGTTTGAATACAGGAAATTAACTGGTTGTGCAAGTACTGATGTATTGACAGGTAGTTTGACTACAGGAGATGGCATTGGATAGGAATTTTATTTTAATGGAGATAAAAGGGAATAAACTGGTTGTGCAATTATTGGAATGTGATATATTGACAGTAGTAGTTTGACAGCAGGATGGTGAGTAATTTCGCAATCTTATCTTGACTTAGCACCAAAGACTTTGTCTTCTAATAATCTGATCACTTGTATTTTACTGAATCACGCAGACGTTTGAGAATTCTTCGTTCTTGCATTCTTCTTTAAAGATTGTTAGCTCATTCTGGAGGGACTTCTTTTGTTCAATCCTTTAAAAATCGTAAAACAATTCTCCGATTTCCCTCAAAATTAGAAGATTTACGAGTATATTTTTAATCAAAGGCAATGCCCATTCACTGCATGTACAGGGACTTGCATTAAAATTATTACAAATATATTAGTAAGGAAAATTTATTACATATATAGATATACTTCTTTTTTTTATTTTAATCTTTATTTCAAACATTTTTTTTTCAGTAGCATTGACCCATCTCAACTTGATCATCTTTCTTAATGCTAAAAATATCTAGACAATATTCAATTTCGTGTCAAGTATACTCCAGCGTATTTCTCGTTACTGATGATAACCCATCAGTTATATTTTTTTTTTATGCAGCCATTTAGGAATCGGTGTTGCAATCGCTTTGTTTTTGGCGTACCTTTTTTACCAAGAAAAAAAATCAAATTGAGTTATATCCGAATAACTTGGTGCCATGTTTTAAATCCATTCTTCATAACCAACAATTGGGAAACGCTCAATCGAATTTCACGAACATGATTGTCCAGTGTGGTGGTGCAATTTCCTGTTGATAAATTATCCTTGGTTGTTATTCATCTAATAGAGGTACTGATAACAACTACAGCATACCCAAATAAACCGTTGCTGTAACGGAAAACTCAGAAAAAAGGGAAGATCCGCCAATCATAATATGCATTAGACTACACCAAAGATAGATATTCGGTGTGCCTCTTTCATGTTAAACCACAGTATGTGGGCTTTCAAAACCTCTTCTCCGAACATGGTGTTCATGCACCTTCCTGATCAATGAAGACTGGCCTCATCCGAAAAATACACGCGCCTAAGGTAGTTATTACCATCATCAATGTGATTGATTGGTACCTGAGGTTTCTTGGCCATTCTACTCTAACCACTCAGTATTATCTCGCATTTCCAAATGCAGAATTAATGCGGTATGGAATTCCCAAAACAAAGGTATGTTGTTTGGCGCTGACATTTGTTTTCAACGCTATTAGCACAAGATATTGTCCGATATTTCTTCGATGTTTTTCGGCATTCTGAGTGCCGGCCAATATCGTGAAGATATCGTGCAATAAAATTCGTCATTCAGTGTTTATAAGGAAGGATTAAAACATTTACACTTCATAAGCATGCAAACAAAGCCCTATGCGTAAAATTTTAAACACTGTGCTTTGAGGAATGGCAAGTTCTTTTAAGCTACGACGAATAGTCTCAAATGGCCTTTCGTGTAAACATTTTGTAGATAGCTTCTGTTGTCTAATCACACACATTAGGCTTGCTACTTCTTGAAAGATTGGTAATGCTATTTGTCACTATAAACCTATCATACCAATGTGTAATAATGATAATATACCATTGCAGAGGGTCGCGTATGCATTTTTAAATCTTCTTTTCAAGCCAGTTGATGATTTACTTTCATTAATCCTTAGAACGCACTGTGCTTTTTCTTTCATAGTTGATAATTGTATCTACCGATGTTAGTGTCATTTCATCACTTTGGCTAACATTGCACTTAAAAGAAAAAAGCGGTTTTAAATAAGAATCAAAATTACAAACGATGTATATATCGCAGATAGCATTTTTAATAAACTTTCTTCATCTAAGTAAAAATTTATGTACACCTGTAATTGAATGAAGAAATGAGTGAAATTGATTCCGACAAGCCGGTAAGATTTTTGTCTTTACTCCGGTAAGTGAAAAATGGTATAATTTATTTTATATTGCACTCAAAATTTCAGGAATTTTTCGAGAGTAACAAAAGAAGATTACGTCCATAATAAAGTCTGAAATTATACATAATCATTGTCATGATTTGTCTTTTGGCATAATCATGTCAAAAATATCTAACCAGATTTCATAGAAATTTGAAAAAGTCACTGTTTTCGGTACTCTTCATTAAAACGACTGCAATCATTGTTTATATTTCTGATTAATTTTAACATTTATTCAGTGGTAAAAACCAGAGGGAGTTGTCTTCTCAAAACTATTTCGTGTATTTTCTAATAAATGTTTTATATCAGAGAACGCCTTGCATGGCTTTGGCTTATATTAGTTACGTAGTATGATTCTTTCGAATGGATGTAGTATTTCTTTAAATCTATCGTAGAATTCTTTACGGGTCTTTTTTGTCAAGTAATCCCTGATATGCAGTTAATAGTATCCAAAAATTCAATATGTGTTTTAGATGTGTTTTCTTGAACCAACTGAAATAAAAATTCGGCTGAAAACTACACTTGTAGTTACAAAATCATATACCGAATTTGATGTATTTAATTTTTAAAAGTACAGACCGACAGACTTTCAATTCCATGTTGGATTTGGCTCAAAATTCGATAGGTGTCTAGACTATAGACGTTATTTCTTTATATTAAATTTTATATATCAAGATCCCTTTGTTTTATAGATATGGTGTTAAATTATATTCGAAAAGTCGGACAGACAGATTTAATCTGAGCAGGTTTGATGAAAATTGATAGAAAACTACAAATCTGGTGTAAAGAGAGTATACCAATTTTCATTCGTCTAACTCAATGCGTATTTGCGTTAGTCTTGTCACAGACAAACAGACAGACGGACATTTTCTAAACATGTATTTCTCGAATTCAAGGAAGTCTAAAACGTGGAGATTCTTCAAAATATTGAGTTTCAATCTTTTGACGATTATTATACTTTCTCTGTACTATATATACGAGAAAGTAAAAAAAATGAGTAGAATTAATATTTAAAATTCCATTATTATTTTCATATATGAAGATAATAATGGAATATTATTATTATTATCAATATGCGTTATTATCTTCATTACAGCTCATACATTGTAATCAGGGGGGAAAAATGTGTAATCTATACTTTAATAAAACAGTTATTGCTGGAATAAAATACCATCAAAAGATATGAAACAATTCCGATGCTCATAACTATCGAATTTTAATTTTTAATCTCAAACTTTTCTAATTCAACGGTCATTTTTACCAATAAATCTCAAATTAATGGCAAATCAAATCCCTAAAAAGAAATAAATTATTAATTTAAAAATTGTAACCGCAATGAGTAATCATTTTTTACGAGCGAAATCGAACCGAAGCAATCAGGATTTTATTAAAGGGGTTCTGGAAAAACAAGAAACTGATTTTATGGGGTGGGAGGAAGTCGGAGAATTCTTTCTTCGAAAATGACTTATTAATTTCCTGTCACAAAGTTGAAATTATGGCCCATTAATTCCTTGCTTTAATCTCTTTTTAATCAGATCTTTTGTTCAGAAAACCGCAAAGAAGGTTTCACGTGAGAAAACAAAACGAAATTACCGAGTTGTAGGAAGTTTAATCGGAATTTTAATGCTTCGAAAAATACACCATTTTTTATAGACGTCTTTGTTTTACGATCGAGGCAATAATCAGTTTGAAAATGAATATTTGTTTCTTTTCCCCCAAGAAAATTTCCTAACAAATTGTTTTGCTTAACATTTTCTATTTGCAATAATTCGATGATATCTAGAAATGTTTTCTGGTTTAAGGGGTCGGTTTATTCTAGAAGGAATTTTTGCGAATGTCTTATAAAATGCACTTAGAGTTACGAAATTTTTTTGCATAATTATTAAAATAGAAATACGTCAAATTTCCTTTTAAAAAATTTAAAAAAATATTATTTTTTAAAAATTAAAAGAAATATATATTTTTTTAATTTTAAAATATTCCAAGCGACTTAGTTCTTAATTCCTTCTATTATTTTTTCATTCTTACCCAAAATAAATTTATTTTAAATAATTATGTACATAATTTTGTAATTCCAATAAAATGCTAATTTTTTAAAAAAATGTTTTCACACGCAATTACGGAATTTTGCATTTTTTCGGAACAAAAATTGACTTTTAACTATCTAAAAGAACCTCGAAATATAAATTCTATGTCTTATTTTCTTTTGATGTTTAATCTAAATCGTACTATCAATTCTATTTAATTTTCTCAAAAATTAAGACACCTGGATTATTTCAAAGATATTTAAATCTAATTAAAATATCATTTTGTAGAAAGGTCATTAATATGCAGTTTTTTCTCTGGGCCTTTCAAATATGAATTTCATTGAACAATAAAGCTTGTAACACTATTTTACTTGAATATAAATATATAGTTTGGTGAGGAAACGATAAAAATAAAATTTCAAGTTTCTGTATTTTTTCTTTCTGTCTCCTTAATTAAGGACATCTGTTTCGTTCTTCCTGCTGGAAAACGTTTTCTAAGCCACCATGGTTTTAAAGATAGCTACATTTAATTTATAATAACTGCTCAATGTTTGAAATTTTTTGCGAACGAATTGTTATGCCGAAATTTTTAAAAGTAGGACTATTTCGACTTCTGAAAATGTAAAAATACATTCTGATTTTAAATTTAGAAAATTCCGAAACATAAAATTGATTTTATTTCTAACAACCTATTGATTATTGATAGCCTATTGATGTGATCTAAAATATCTGATGTTTAATTAGTTAACGACACCTTGTTATCTATATATCAAATATAAAAATATTGTTTGTTCGTATCTAATAATTCCATATTGTTTGTTCGTACCTCATGCTCTGCCATATCGTTCATCGGATTGCAATAAAACTTATTGCTTGCACTTGCGCGAAGGTTATAGGCATAGTACGATTATTAAATATTATTTTAAACAAAAATTTACAAAAAAAAACAACGTTTTATACTTTTCTATTATTCAGCATTATTTTTAAATGCGCAATTGAATAAAAGAAAAACCTTAAACGGCAAACGGCACATGTCATTCGGAGTCAATCGCACATATATCAAGCAAAATAAAATTATTATGAATGATTCCAATTCAATATGAGTGAAATGAAATCGAAAATATTTAGTGCAAGCGCTAATGTTTTTCTTCTTATTTAATGAAAAGTCATTTACATTCGATGTTTCCATTCAGCGTGCACAATATTTTGTCTGCAGCAAACACACATGTTATTCAAAGTTTATCTGACACATACAAAATGGAATTATTATTATCGATGCCGATCAAGTTAAGTTATATATATAATGGAAGTTTTCCAGTGCAAACAGTATTTTTTCAATTTGTTCAGTTTTCTATTTATTTATTCAATTTTTCTATTTATTCACGTTATCACGATTATACAAGCGTATATTGCTTCGTCAAAATTGATTGTTTCGCCAAAAAATATGCCTCCCATACGTTCATCAGTTATTAGATCTAACAGCACAGCACATAGAAATAAGCAAATTCGAGCTTCTCAAACAAACGTGAAACGATAATATAAGCGCGTAATGAAGCAGATAGTTTATGAATTGCAAATTCACGTGCTTCAGAATATGAAGAACAACATGCGACAAGAATCTAAAGACAATTGCTACCTGATCACGTGCATCATAATCAGAAGACTAACATGCGTCAAGAATCGAGGCAGCTATTCTTGATGGAAAGCCGATTGTAGAAAATGTACTTATTCCACGCATTCCCATTATTCCCACCATCATGTCTTTTGATTTCAAACGACTGCAGTTCTCCATTCGACTTGCATTTTTGATGACCTTCAATGAGGCACAACGTCAATCACTTAAAGTGCTCATATTGAACTTAGAAAATCCATGTTTTTAATATGGCCAGAGAAAATATTAGTACTATACGGAGAGAAAATTATATTCATAGTTAAATTAATTTTAATTTTTAAATAATCCCCTTTAGATGCAAATTTTTCTATGTTTATATCTTCTTTATTAAATGTATATAAATAGTTCAATTAATAAAAATACATGTTTGGAAATTGCTAACAATATTCTAAAATAAAATTCAAAAAAGTAAGAAATTGGTTTTGAAATTTTAAAAACACATTTTCTTAATTCTTCCACCATACAAAAAAAATCAAAACATTTTGCACTGAAAATTACAATAATAAAGAAGATAATAAAGAATTTTTTACAAAATGATAAAAACATTCTATATTAAATATTTTTATCATTTTGTAAAAAATTTAGTATTTTCTGAGAAAAAAATTATATTTAATAATTTTTAATATAATTTTTAGAATTTTAAAAAAAGAATTGTGTTTTTGATGAACAGTTTTCCAGGTTTATCTCTTCGTTATTATATGCACATAAATAGTTCTGTCAAAATACCTGTTTTAAAATTTCTAAGTTAAATATAATTTTTCATAAGTTATATATGAAGGTACTACTTAACTTACGAATTTAATTACTTTAAAACTAAATTGCCTTTAAGACATAAGATATAATTAAAATTATTTCACAAAATTTAATACTGATTCCTATAATTTAATAGAATTTATCTCTATCTAAAAAAATCGAATTATCGTTGGAAATCGTGAGAAATCTAATATTATCTTTATAAAATCACTGTTAAATGATTCTTTTAAATTCAAGGCTCCTTTTGTATTACTATAATAAAATAAAAAGTGTTATCACAGTATTAAAGAGCCATATTAGTCCAGAAGGTTTGAGGAATTTCCACTATTTCTTCTTGTCCTAAATCCCTACTCACTTGTTCCCTATTAACAGAAAGAAGGGGGAAAAGCTCTTGAATGAAAGGGAAGATTAAGGGTATATCCATTGTGCTAAGCTTTGATGATAGCGAAGGGATTTTTCCAAAGAGGGCGGGAAAATGTTTATTCCTCGAAATTGACTTAGCGCAATAGTTGCTTTGTCCATTTTCTTTCAGAATTTTTAGAATTCAGTTAAAGCATATCTTTTTAATCGCTAGTATTTATATCCCATTAAATAAATTTTGAAGTTGTAAGAAAATTATCTTTGAGAAAAATGGGTATTTTAATGGCGTTATTTTACGTCTTAAAAGAAATTCATTAGTGAACATTGATTTCTTTACAAATATTTGCATTTAAAGAAATTTTACTATTTTTATTGATAGCAAATGGGCTGCTCAATAGAATTTGGAAGTTCAGAAAATTTACTGCTGTAAAATATGGGGGTATTATTGTGAAAAATGATGATTTCACAAATGTTTAAAAGGCTTTTACGAAATGTATTTATGTATTTTGATTTATCTTGTAATATCTATCGATATCTTTACTAAAAATAAAAATGAATGTGTGCGTATGATTTAACGTTTGACATGTAAGTTCGTTTAACCTACAGCTATAAACTTTTGCACACATATATTTCGGAAAACTGGAAAAGTGTATCTCTAAGAGTTTTTTTTTTTTTTTTACTAAAAATTTTATAAAATAAAAATTTAAGCTAAATTTTGGCAACAATTCATTATATAACCTCCGAAAAATACTGTACAAAAGCAAATTTTACATTGATGCAAAATTTAAATATATATTTTTAATTATATCCGCTTAAAATACGTATGATTTTTTTCCAAATTTAGACAATTTTTAAAAAATATTTGTTATCTGATTTCCAGCACTAGATTATTTTTGCATTAAAATTCGAACTGTTTTAATTGCTTCATCGAATATTTAATTCCGTAATTTCCTGCTATTGTTCTGTGATGGTAGCTTCACAAGCCAATTAACACCTTCGGACAAGGGTGATCACTTTTGTCTAGTGGTTATGTTGGCTGTTGTGTCAAGTGAATCTGACGAATTTTTGGTTGCTGCGTGAAGCGTGTCTCTGTATCAAGTGAGTTTCTCGACATGCGTTGGTTGCTGTTTGTAACGGGTAGATGGCTGCGTCGTCAAGGTCACCAGATGTGGAGATTGCAGTCCCGAGGACAGAACCCGTGACGTTAGGGTCCACTTGGCATAACCACTTGACAAAAGTGATCATCCTTGTCCGAAGGTTGTTAACTGGCTTATGAAACTACCACCACAGTTCAAAGCTAGAGAAAAAGTATTCTATTTAACATGTGTGCAATTTCCATGACCAGTAAAAAGTGAGTGGACAATACCGCGAAAATTAAAAGATTCATAAACTGCACATTTTCATTTTTAATATCGCTTCTTTACAAAAATTCATATAAAAGACAAACAAAACATGATTAAAACAATTAAAATAACACGGCTTTAATGTCAACCAAGTAGAAGGAATCATGGACATGAAGTTATATCTAAATTATTCATCTGAAATCAAATGTAACTAACATTATCAGCTAACCAGCTGGTCGACTGAGGAGACTAATAAGATAATAATCATCAGCAATTAAGGCAATTATCATCAAGACAATCAATTAGTTTGAATGACGTTATACGGCCTATTTTATATTAAGAGGGAAAACAATTTCAAAACTGAAATCTAAAATATAGTCAAACACAAAAATGTCGAAACTAATGCTATAAAGAATTTAGTTCTAAATTTGATATGGATCTGTACTTTTGGCTATGAAATTGTGCGCCAAATTTTATCTACCTGAACTCTGTGCTTTCTGTAGTTTTCCTGTTCACTTGGCAAGAAAATCAAATTTTCTTTTCATGGAATCCGTTGAAAATTTGTTATGAACCAACAAAGTCAGTGTAATTGCTACATACTATATTTGATTACAGTAACTCAAAGTGGTTTTAAGATATTGGGTACACAGATGAAGGCATATAATTCCTAAAATATGTCTTCCGGACACAACGAGATCTGAAAGGTGGAGATTCATAAAATCTCGAAATCTAATTTTTTAACTATTAAGATATTTTCTCTTCGTATACCAAGAAGTTAAAAAAAAATCTTTGAAAAATCTTAAAAGGTGAAAATGCGATTTGAATTTATATATTATTTGAAATCTTTCAATATATATATTGCTTGTGTTTATTTTCTTTGTGCATATCTGGATCTCGCTCCACTAAACATTTTTTCATTAAAGGAGACTGGATTGTATGTTTTACAACTTGGTTCTGATTACGTGTCTGTTTGACATAAGCATCATTTGATATAAGACGAATCTATTTTCATAAGCTCTGGCCATATTTTGCTTATTCATAATGCCATCTTCATCAACAATCTTCCGCAATAAGAAAATGCTAATACAACTATATTTCATTTATATCAATCGTATTATCAAACCCTGACCATTATGAATTTCATAACTTTCTCTCCCTTCAAAAATTGCAGTTATCCACGAGTATTCGAAATGCTGACACCTATTTATCAGAACCACTCTATAATACTAAATTATTTGAAATTTTCAATTTTTAATTAGTTGAAAGTTTTTCTCCTCTGATGTATTGTGCAGTGTATCTCCTGATAAGGAAGAGAATATTACAGATAACTCTAACAATGCTGAATGGATGTCAGGTCAATGTCCCTCGGCTTAATAAGTAGAAAAGGAACAATAAAATGTCTTCGCAAACAATATAAATGAGAGTAAAGAATTCTTTAATATTATCAATCAAAATGTCTTTTTTAGAATTATATTTTACAGTATTCTAAAGGAATACATGATGCGTGTGAAAACATAGAATACACACTGGCTTATTTTTAAAAACATATATATTTATGTTTTTACTCATTGAAAATTTAAAATCAATTAATATCATTTCCCCATCATAGAAATGTAATTAATTAATCAGAATAAGCAATTTTAAATTTTTAACTCGAAATTAAAAAAGAGCTTTCAGCCTTTATAGCAATGAAGCCATGCTCTAAATAAAAAAAATACTTCCTAATCTGTTTATTCAAAATATATCGCAATAACCAGTTTTCCAACATAGTACCTTTACTGTGTTTTGAAAACAAGCTAATAATTTGTTAATGTTTGAGAACCAAAAACTGCAATCACATACATGAAGTTTCTACAGTTATTTCTTGAGCTAACTAGGCTCAGTTCGAATAAAAAATTAATTTGTCATTATGATTTTCATCAAATTCATTCATTTTCCTTAGAAACTTCTTCAATGTTAGATTCGTTTGAAAAATTTTCACCTATGGAGAAAATTTTATATTTGTCCAAATAAGAGCTAAATTTATCAACAGAGTTTACTTTGGAAACTAAAGACATTTATTAGGAAAAACACAATCAATTTAGAAAATATATCATCGTTAGCGTTAATTAAAATTTCTAGCAAAATCTCCAAAAATCATTTCCGTTACCTTCTTCAAAAAGACTAGTAAACGGTCTTCGTCATTCTAATGAGAATCTTTGTCAAACCTATCATTAACGTAATTACTGCTAAATTATTCATTTAAAATCTGGTGTCCTTTATATCGTGAATGAATGATGTCATAAAATTAAAACCCTTAATAGACTTGGAGCTCTCCGAAAGCTTAAATGCTTCTTCGTCGCCTAATCCTGGCTCTCTTGTTCCCTATTTTGGAGCAAGGTAAAAAATTTCACAAATGAAAACAAAGATTAAAGGTATATCCTTTCTGCTAAGCTCTGATAAGCTCAGAGATTTTTCCAAAAGTGCCTGGGAAGAGGATTGTTTATTCTTCAGAAAATGGCGAGAAGATATAGAAATATATTTTTCTCCTGTTTGACATATAATTTGTTTGAATTCAAAGAAATGAGGAAATTGGTTTTCTGGTATTAAAGTGTTTCTGGTATTAAAGTAAGTCATATACTGTATGTGCATGTATACTGTATGTGTGCATTGTTATTACAAACAGACTGTATGTCTGTTTATGTAGAATAGCACATATTTTCAGGTTATTTTTGATAGTTTTCTTACAAAGCCACTGCCATTTCTCATTTGAATCTCAACCAGTCCATTGTTCTCGACTTTCATTTTCTGAAGTTAAAATTCCCTTACCAAATTTTAGTGGAAGGGAAATGCCCTAAAGCAATGGATAGTACAGAAGCGTCTTCCAGTGTCTCTCCCACTTTTTTACTCTGTTTAAATAGAAAGTAGGTTATAGTTGCAAGGACATGAAGCGGTGTTGTGTATGTGTGCGTGTGTGTGCGTACCACTGATTTTTAATATAAGCATATTTTATTTCATATTAAATGTTTCAATAACCTAAAAAACATTCAAATTTTATATTGTGATGTATCGCCAAGAATTAGAATCGATGAGCACGAAGGCATTTGAGAAATGTCTGCCTGAGAATATGATAATTCCTCGATCTTCTTTTGAGGTAGAAAGATCGAATTTTATATGTGATCTTTACAAAACAGTTGTAGAATTTTTATCAAATCTGGCACGAAATCAAATTCAAAGGAATTTTGGCGGACGGACTGTTTTAATGCAAGTGAACACGATTACTACAAAATATAAAGATGAATAATATTCGGTACACAGTTTTGTCAGCTAATAACAGAGATAAATAACAAATTGTGAAATAATCCATCAATGGAATGATTGTCTGCCAGCCTATTCTTCCGTATGCATTTAAACGCGATTATTCAATACTGCAGCATCTTAAATAAATGATATCTGATAAAACGTCGTATAAATGAAATTTGGAAAATGATCTTGTTTTTAAAATTTTGGATCTACTTTTAATTTTGATTTCAGTTTGGGGAAAGAAGGTTTCCAATTACTGCATATTGAAAACCAAAAACAAAATCAAGTGCCAATAAAGAAAAAAAACTAAACACTATCATTTTTAGGACCTTTCCGAAGGTTTACAGTTATTAAATTTGGGAAAAGACATCTTTATTAGGAAATATACGAAAAAGCTTCGAAGAAAATATTTCTGCTGGTACCCATCGCCTCAATTCCCTAATAATTATTTTTATTTTGGCACACAAAAATGAAAAAAAATTAAACTATACTATTCGGAGTATTTTTCACTGTTTCTTTACGAGGCCCAATGATCAGATTTATCTGAAACACAGAACCGGCCAATAATTAGCTCTAATAATGTAATCGAAAACAGTTTAGCGTTTTATGAATATCGGATTCGTTTTTATAAATTTATTTAATGGGGGATATTAGCGAGACAAAACTAACTGAATGAAACAATAATCAATTCTGAAAACAAAGTTTTATTAAATTATTTTTCAACACTTTGGTTTAACCCTATTTTGTCATCTCAAACATATAAGAAATGCTTTTTCTCAGAATATGCAATTTGGAATTATTAAAAATATAAACATAGACTTTTTACCAAGAAAGCTAAGGAAAACCTACATTTTCTATTCACTTAAAACTAAAATTATCTTCAATATAAATAATCAAAGGAAGATTTTTGATAAAATGTAGATACATTATTTTCTTCAGAAAAGCAAACGGAATGAAATGGTCCTTATTCTCAATTTAGACGTCTTATCAAAACAAACATTAACAGAATTTTTGACAAATTATTCACTCAAAACTATAGAAATATAGATTTTATTCGTTATTAACTTATAAATTTTGAAAAACAGTAACATTTCTATTCCACCCCTCCACTTCTCTGTTTGTTCCAGTTTTCTTTCTCACAATTCAAGAGCGGAAAGCTACTTTTGAATGGATGAAAGGGAAGATTAAGGGTATTTCTCTTCCACTAAGAGCTGTTAGTAAAAGGATTTCTAAACATTTATAGAAAGATGCAGTTTAAACTTCTTAGTAAAAAAAGTAGAACAATCGTCTGTTTTGTTCCATGTAGAAATATTTTTCCGATTCAAAGAACAGGAAGCAGTATGTGAGTGAGTGAGTGTGTGTGTGTGCGTGTGTGTGTGTGTACATGTGTGTGTGCGTGCGTGCACGTGCGTATGTATGTGTATGTGTGTAGATATGGAAGGATAAAATTTTTTTGAATGGTTAAAAATCCGAAATTTTACATAGCAATTACTATTATTTATGCTAAAACATCTATTTTCCAAAAACAAGTATACAGATTTTTAAATTCATAAACTCATAACATGTGTGGCTATTTAGTTTTTTAAATACATATATTATAATTATCTTCTTATTGGGATCTTTATGAATAAAGCAATTTCTTACATCTTCTAAATAATATTATATCTTTTACTTACCATGGAAATTAAGAATTTTTATAAGAAATCAAAAATTTAACAACCACATGTGTGATTGCATTGAAAATATATTTTTTCTCCTATGCTGCCAGAATACTTTAATTAAATTTGTCTATTGGGAGCAAACACATAAAAATATAGAAAGCTATAGAATTAATGATTCAAAAGCTTTCTCAAAATCCAGTTACACTTTTCTTTCAATCCAATTAAAAAAATCAAATAAACTTTTACTAGTGTTTTTCAAATCTTACCAATAAAATAAGGTACGTGTCGAAATTCCTAATTTAGTATGATACATAATCTAATACCATCCCAGAAGAAAATCCTAGCTTAATTTCCACGAAAAAAAATTACATTATGATTATATAAAGCAAGAAATATCTCTTGGGGTATCTGGGCATCTTCTAAAAGGTAAAACCATTCTTGAAATAGAGCTCCAAAGGATTTTCTGCTCGCATTTGAATTGCAAATAGGTTTCGTATGAGAATGGAATTAATTGTAGTTGAAACGCACTCACCAGCATCATTTTCATATATCACTGTTTTAAAAAATGTAAACGCGATTTCGCTATTTAAACCCATTTCAGGAAAAACTTATTAAAGTATTAATGCTGAGTTATAAGTGGTAATTCTATGTTGCGTTTCAAACTTTTCTCTGGATATTGCATAAAAATATATTTAGAAAATGAGAAGTATATCTAGTTCATTCTATTTAGTGCAATTTAAGCAATGTCTGGTATTTAACAAAAGTGTTAATTGTATGCTCACACTGACCATATTTCAGTCCCATGCCTGTATAACTGATGCACTGAAATCCTTCTAAAATTTGTTATTCTGTATAAATTCTAATCATTGGTGATTGCACCTTATGCAAAGATGTAAATACTATTGGATACCATTGAAAAGATTATGTTCAATTTATTCTATTTGTTTTAAAAACAGAAATTTCAAATTATGGGAATAAATTCAAATTATTGTTCATTACACGTTATGAAAAAATGTAAATATTCTTAGATACCATTGAAGAGATTGTCTAGTATTTATTCTATTTGTTTGTAAAACAGAAATTTCAAATTATGGGAATAAATTCTAATTATTGTCCATTACACATCATGGAAAAATGCAAATATTCTTGGACACCATTAAAAAGATTGTGTTCTATTTATTCTATTTGTTTGAAAAACAGAAATTTCACTGTATGGGAATAAATTCTAATTATTGTTCATTACATATGATGGAAAAATGTAAGTATTCTTGGATACCAATGAAAAGATTGTGTTCCATTTATTCTATTTGTTTGAAAAACAGAAATTTCAAATTATGTGAATAAATTCTTATTGTTGATTATACATTATGAGAAAATGTAAATATTCTTGGATACCATTGAAAACATTGTGTTGTATTTATACTATTTGTTTGAAAAACAGAAATTTCAAACTATGGGAAGGGGTTCTAATTATTGTTCATAACACGTTATGGAAAAATGTAAGTATTCTTGGATACCATTAAAAAGATTGTGTAGAATTTATTCTATTTGTTTGTAAAACAGAAATTTCAATGTATGGGAAAAAATTCTTAT
>JAPMOR010010591.1:0-20040 GCA_026543865.1 Argiope aurantia | reverse complement strand
CTTATTGTTGATTACACATTATGGAAAAATGTAAATATTCTTGGATACCATTAAAAAGATTTTGTTCTATTTGTTTAAAAAACAGAAATTTCAAATTAAGGGAATAAATTCTTATTGTTTATTACACGTTATGGAAAAATGTAAATATTCTTGGATGCCATTAAAAAGATTGTGTAGTATTTATTCTATTTGTTTGTAAAACAGAAATTTCAAATTATGGGAATAAATTCTAATTATTGTCCATTACACACTATGGAAAAATGTCAATGTTCTTGGATACCATTGAAAAGATTGTGTTCTCTTTATTATTTGTTTGAAAAACAGAAATTTCCATGTATGGGAATAAATTCTAATTATTGTTGATTACACATGATGGAAAAATGTAAATATTCTTATATACCGTTGAAAAGATTGTGTTCTATTTATTCTATTTGTTTGAAAAACAGAAATTGCAAATTATGGGAATAAATTTTAATTGTTGATTACGCATTATGGAAAAATTTAAATACTCTTGGATACCATTGAAAAGATTGTATTGTATTTATTCTATTTGTTTGAAAAATGGAATTTTCAAAGTATGGAAAGTGATTCTAATTATTGTTCATTACATATTATGGAAAGATGAAATTTTCTTGAGTACCATTGGAAAAATTGTGTTTGATTCATTCAATTTGTTTTTAAAAAAAGCTGTAATTTCAAATTTTGTGAAATACAGTTCCCTTATAGAACTATGCAAAGGTAAAAAAACTGTACTCATAAAAATGTTCTTTTCGAAATTTCTTTATGAAATTTGGGATCAAATAAATGAAGTGGAAATTGGAAAAATTAGGAAAATAAAATCATCTCAAAATTTTAACATATTTCCCTTGCAATTGTTTTACTTTCTCATATAGATAGCATACAGGCAGCTTAGTAATAATCAAAAGATTCGAACGCGGAATTTTGATGGATCCCCACGTTTTAAATCTCTCTGAATATGAAAAAAAATATTTTTGTAAAATGTCCGTCTTTATGTCTGTCTATGACAAAGATGACTCAAAAACGCTTAGAACTAGACGGCTAAATTTTGGTATACAGTCCTTGCACTAAATGTTTCAATTTCTGTCAAATTTTATGTAAATTCTGTAAAGAGGAAGTTCGTCTGTCTGGCTGTTCGAATATAAGCTAATACGATAATTACAAAATCAGGATATCTGTACAGATAAAATTCGTTACACTGATTTAACATTTATAGTATAGACAACTGTTAAATTTTGATCCAAATCCAACCATGGATTAATTGTATATCGGTCTGTATTTTGACACATGTAATTGTGATAATTCAAAAAGGCAATGACTTAATGTGAGTTTTGATATGTGAGTTTGTGAGCATAAGAACAGTTTTGTGTCAATTTTTTGAAATTTCAGAAAAATGTATATAAAATACGATTTTCGAAGCCTATTAACGGCATGCCAAAGATTCATCGCCAAAAAACACGCCAAGAGTTGCACAATAGATTGAGTAAAAATACTAAATTCACGCCAAAATTTAATGTTTCGTAACTAATGTACGCAATGCCATTTAAGGTGTTCGCTGACATGACAAGTTTATTAGAGAGTATACGAGAATGTTTTGGGGACAGTACTCTCTCTGGTTATGTATTAATAAATAAATTGGGTATTTGCGGTAATTCTTGGTATTTACTTAACATTCAATGAAACATTTGAATACATGCCGAATATAATGGTATTTAAATCATTATATTAATATTAAGGAAATTTTGGCTATTTTTGCCATGTTTAGAATTAATGTGGTAGCCTATGTGTTTCTAATTTCAGAAATGTATATTAGAAGATTTGGCATCATCTTAGGAGCTTTCACTGATATGTCCATCATCTCTAAATAAATTTTTGAATGAAGAAACTTTACTTTAACTCATCAACTTTTCTGATTAATAGATTGTAGACTTTTTTTATTGAAAACGCTGCAGAAATTAAATTGCAAAATTTACAGAAGAGCGACAAATCAGTTTTGGCTCAATTTTAACATTTATTGTGTTTTTCAGGTCAATTTACTTCCAAGAAGCCCGATGTGGACCTTGATATGTTCTTCAAGTGTCATCAAATACTTTTAATTAAAATATTCTATTACTTCGAGATAATTCTTTCTTTTTTTTTTCAAAAACTTTCATTTCTGCTATTTTAAATACCCCACATTCTGCTGTATGCTCCATACATTTTTAGAGTTAATATCCAAAATTGCATTTTTATAATCTGAGCATCAATCAAAGACTGGAATGTTTTAATTGGAAAGAAAATCATTGCGTTTAAGATTTCTTTGCTTTAACCACTTTAGTTAAGGCCCAGTATGATTTGCCAAGGATTCATTTCCGAGAAATTCAGCTGTAAATCAAAAACAATTAATTCAGTTTAAATAATTGTTGGCATATAAATTACAAAATTTTAAAATCTATGAGAAATGATT
The DNA here is from genome assembly GCA_026543865.1 of Argiope aurantia. Classification (NCBI taxonomy): domain Eukaryota; kingdom Metazoa; phylum Arthropoda; class Arachnida; order Araneae; family Araneidae; genus Argiope; species Argiope aurantia. The sequence goes on along the minus strand of JAPMOR010010591.1, from coordinate 17,576 downwards.
ACCAGCATTATATATACTTCTGCAGAATACCGAAACTTGTTTGAAACCCAATGATATTCCAAGATTCAAAAAATATTTCTCTTCCCCAGGACGAATATACTGTCAAAGAAATAATCAAAATAAAATTTTATTCAAATAGAATAAATTTTATGTGTATGTACATGTATTAGTGCACCAAAACCAGATTTTGTTGTTGTCTAAAAATTTAGCAATAGTTTTGTAGCTAAGATAATATCTGATTTTTTAAAAATTAATTTAAAATTATTGCAAAAAAGTGATATGTTGTTGCGAACACATTATGGTACATATGGCATTGGAAACATGTATTAAAGTGATTACACACTTGTTTCATTTTTCAGGTTGAAACCCTTGATATTTATTACATTATGCATGTATTTATTTATTTTTATTATTTTTTCGCAGATGGGTTTTTCATATCCAGCCTTCAGTTATGTACCTAAGAAAGAAAAATTTCATACATATTTATCTATAGATATTTAATACCTAATAGAGATTTGTAAATCTTTAAATACAAAATAAAATTAGAATATTTTATGAAATATCTATAATGAATTTCAATACTCGACGCCCATGTGTAATAAAATATAATATGGTGATTTGTATCAGGTAACACTTCCAAATATAGCATAAAAGTGTTATATGGTGTAAAATGTAGGTAATTTTCTCCAAATATTGCTGAAATTAAGGAAGAAAGGCCCAGACATATAGGAAAGAATGAAAAAAGGCAGGTGTAGCCTTGTGAAATAAAAACAAATTAATTAAAAATCAAAACTGAGAATTTTAATAAATATTCATCTTGAAATCAGAAATTCAATTAAATTTTGCAAATGGAAAACAGGTGAACAATTTTCATTGAAAGATTTCTTTCCTTCCCTTCCCTATCATTAAACATGTTTTACGATCTGACAAAAAATCATTTGTATTTTTTGACAGCTAACTATATTTATCTGTAAATAAATCCAGTTGTCTTTTCAATCGATGCAGCAGAACTGCTATTGATTAATTGTTTCCCTTTTCTCAAATGTGGTGAAAACATGACAGCAGCAGTTGCAGCAAAATAAGACGATGAAGAGATAACCAAAAAAAGAAGAAAAGTTTTCTTGCAAAAATAGACGCCGATTAACGCTAATAAAGGAAGTAAATTCTCCAAAATTTCTTCACCATCGCCCAAAGATATTTCTAGAATCGATTAAAAGTGAGACAGACTTGAAAAAAGATAATTAAAAAAAGATATTTTTCGAAATAGAGGAAATAGATTTTTCAGCCAAAATCGTGCATTGAAAGAAATATTTGGTATAAAACAATAAATGTTCAATGGAAAGACTAACTGCAATGATTATAAAAATAACAACTGATAAAGAGGCTAAAATTGAAAATTGATGTATCCAGTTCTTAATTTTGGTTTGAACAGCTCATAATTGATCCGAAATTATTTTGTGGAAAAATGAATGATTGATTCTTGAGATAAGTTAAAGTTAACATATGTTCATTTTAAGATAGTTTATGAGTTACAGTATATTCTTAAATGCTTATGAAAACTTAAATATATTATTGGAGTGCTTATTCTAGTAAAAGCACATTCTATCTTTTTTTAAAAATCATGAATATTTTGAGACGGTGCGCCCCGTAAATTGTGCATTCTACCTGAACCCTCTGCTATATGTTGCATTTGCTAGTGATTAAACATCTGTTTTCCATCAGTTATTGTCTAGTAAAATGAGTCATCAATATTCAATCAATGGAAGAACGTTTAGTTTAGAATTTCTAAATTTAGAATAAATACAATTTGATGTGTGAGAATTTATAGCTGAGAATGATTATAAATTTTTTCTTATACTTTTATTTAATAAAAAGTAATGTGGTAATAAAAATTAAAGTATAATAAAAAGTAAGTACGATCTGGCGTACTTAATTGTATGCCAGATATTGAAGTTTTTCTGCAATAACTCCCAAAACTATTACTACAACAAATAAAGTTTTTTATAATTTTAAAATTCAAATACCAATTCAATTACCACGTAGTTAGAATCATGTATTTTGATAATTTTTTAAACTATTTTTGTACATAATTTTAACAATATACTCCATTATTACCAACAAATAATAAGCGTTTTTATTGCTTCAATAATTACTTAATGAGGTTATTTTTTTAATTTTGTAAACTAAGAGGAAAAAATCTAAGGAATATCGTGAAAGTTGATAGAAATGGACTCGACTTCATGAGACGAGCTGATGTATACAAAAATAGAGATGATGATAGATGATTTCTTCAGCCTTTTAACATGGTGGTAAAATTTCTCAAATTTACTACTAACGGATTCAATTCCATCTGCATAAAATATTTTCTTGTGTTTTCTACAAAAAACCTTCAATCTCGTCTGTTGTTGCTGCTGCTAATCTCCATGGCCTGACTTAGTCAGACCGAATCCAAAAATCCATTGACCAGAAGAAAGTCAAAAACGAGGAAGAGAGAAGAATAAATTTCTCCTCAAAGAAATCTTAAACAGTCTAGAATATGTTCAGCAGAGGCCCGATCATGGCAGCATTTCGGGCAAAGAGGGTAGGATTTTTCACCCTGTGAAAAGAAAAGACATTTAAGGTGGCCACTGGCAAGGCGCGACAGGCAAGTGTTGGTTTTTCTATCACAAGGAACAATTAAAGACTGGCCCGGCTTATTGGCCCTATACCAATCATGTGTAAGGGAAACCACCCAATTCTTCTTATTTAGGAATTTCGCCTGAGAGAACAATTCTAAGTATGTGAGCTCAGCAGAAGATGAAGTGACTATGCTGCTTCCTTTCTTTTCAAACCTGTCTGCTCTTTCGTTACCAAGTAGATCCACAATCTCGTCTAAATACAACGATCAGAATTTTTGATTAACAAGGAAGCAAGACAATCGGTAGCACATTGTCATGAAAATCATCTATTCGTATTATTTCGCGAAATCTCACTGATTCTATAATGTTCATCTTTTAAAATTAGGAATAATTATATCCATAAAATTACGATGCATCATACCATAAAGCATGCCCAAATAAAAGTGAGAATGCTATAAGTTTCTGCGATGATTAAATTGAATTTAAATTGAAAAAAATACCCAATTGACGATGTACATTGCGTAAATATATTATTAAAAATATAGTCTTCTGTATGTCCATTCCGTTGTTAGTGTCATATACAAGTCGGTCGGAACAAATGCACCATTTGTCCCAAAAACAGCAAATACCGTTAACATTAGTCATTGATTCAATATGGAACCATTCTTTAAATACTTTTCTTCGTCAGACTCCCAGTTATTTATCATATATTTGTCCTTCACGAAATTAGATTCCAGCAATCGATTCAGGAATGTGTTTGGCATGCCAGATATACTGACATGTAAGAGTTAAAAAGCAATATTTTATCAGAAAAGTATGAAAAGCGTAATTTTTTTTATTTCAGTACCACTTCAGTACACATAACATAGACTCAAGCCGTTGCCAACTCCGATTTCTTTTGGCAACATGAATTGTAAAACTAAGTTATGAGTTTTCTTAACTACATGGAACGATGTCATTTTTATCGCTTCTTTTTCATTTGTTTACTCTTTTGTTCCTGCTGACACCATGCGTTTGTTTCATTTCCGAAGATGATAATGGTATGGAATGGATTTGCCAATGGAATTCCCCATTATTAACCGCTTCATATCGTATTTCTCAAGTCATGCATAAACCATGAGCCAAACAAATCATGAAACTCCACCAAATAAAACAACGACGTTAGAACTATAGTCTGTCACCATTTGTATAGCAGCGTTTTATACAAAAATATTGCTCATGCTAAAGAAGCAAAACAAAAGAATGTCCCAAAATTAACGCAAGATATAACTTTACCACCATTCATGTAGTTAAGTGTTGCTAACATGTTGAACAATATTTCAAAAATAGATAAAATCTGGAAGCCACAGTTCAAAACTTTGAGAATTGGTCTAATAGATCGTGGAATTTAACACCACTGTATTTCTTTTTATGGGGTTATTTAAAGTCAATTATCTATGCCATCAAGCCCACAAGCACGAACGCTTTAAAGGAAGAAATTTAATGTTGTATCAAAGAAATACTGCCACAATGATAAAAATGATCAAAATGGTACAAACACATTGCTCTATCGTGCAATTTTCCATTTTTACTAACCCTAAAATATCAGCTGCCAATTGATTTATTTAGTAGGGTTTCCAAAACTTTACTGTAAGAATAGAAGAAAATTCGAAACTTGTGTTAATTTTTGGTCACCCTTTATTTCATATTTTCATACTTTAACAGATTTTCTAACTAAAACTGTTGATAAACTTTTATTTCATTCCTTGAAGAAGAAACAAACTCTTCACACCCTCTTTTGGAAGTTCCTTCCTCTATCATCTAAGCTTAGTAGAAGGAAAATTCCCCTAATCTTCCCTTTCATTTAAAAAGCTTTTTCCCTCTGCTGTTTCGTAAAGAACAAGAGAGTAGGGATTAGAGAAAGGATGAAGCATGAAAGCTTCCCTATAGCCTCAGGGCTATTATGGCGCTTTAATACTGTGATAGAATCTTTCCGAATAATAAACATATAAAGGGTTGGAGTTTTAAGTGAATAATTTAACAATAATTCTATTAACGAGGGATAAACTTTTATAAAGCATTTCGATAGAGGAATCAGGAAAATAGAGCTTGGTTTGCTTTTCTAGAGAAAAAGTTGTGAAAGAAAAGAACTATTCTAAATTTTATTTGAAAAATCTGACTAACCCATAAATGTTACCAGCGAATTTCTTCTGCAATAAATGGAAATCCTCTCTCTTTTGTGATTTAGCTGAAATTAAATTACAAAGCTAAGTTTTACAATTAAAGCAGACAAAAGAAAAAAAAATCTTTTCGGAAAAAGTTTTAACAAGCATTTTATCAAGTTCGAATATTCGGCTAGATTCTTAATGATATATGCTCTTAATCAAACATTAATAAAAAAGTACTGGAAATACGATTAGCTTCTTGAATATCGGAATATATTAAATTATGTATATCTTATAACTTTAAACGAGCGATTCTTGCATATATATACATTTATTTATTTCATTTAGCTTGGAAACGACTCTAACAATTTAGATGAAATTTTGTATCCAAATAAGGGTTTGCTTTTTAAATTTATGTTTATAAGTTTCTTTCCTGAAAAAAACACAATTTTACACACAAAAAATAAAACTAAAGATTGACATGTGGCAATACAGGACCTTAATGAGTGAATCAAAGATGGAGTAGGAGTTAGGGCTTCGGATTGTTATGCATTTTTTTTCCATGTTCGATCCCGCGTTTGCAATTCAATTCGATTTCGTTTACAACTTTAATCATAGGATAGAATTTTTTTAACGATTTAACAAAAAAAATGCCAAGCGAGATTTATATATATACCAGTTGTATCAGGAATAAGACCTTTAAACAACAATTCACCAATATAAGCAAATAAATCAGGACAAGTACCAACAAATATAAATCAGGACTTCTAAAATTAGTCTCCTTTGTTAATTTAGGAAAAAATTCATTTTATTTCGGATCTTTAACCAATTTATCTTTCACAAATTGGTTAAAGTCCATATATCGTCGCATAAATAATGGCACAGTCCAATGAAAAAAAACAGGCTTTTTATTTCCAATAATTATACTTCTTGCATTTGGATCAGCAATACTAGGACGAGTTTTGCTTGCATACCTGCAATCAAGATTCCAAGCAAAATAAAACAATTGTTTTTCAAACATTTCATGAACACCTTGCAGCACAGGTGCTGTTTCTGCAGTCATATGCAAGTACTATGCAAGTAGTCACGTCATATGCAATTGCATCACAACAAAAAAAAACTATTTAATATAATTAATTTTCACTTATTTCCAAGCAGAACAGATATGCAGTAGATCATATGTAAAAAACATAAGTCATTGTGTTAAATAATATATTTTTGAAACATTTCTTTTACATATGGACTTCAGTTTTCCAAAATTCCTATTTAACTCAATTTATTTAGTTCTTATTTTTTGGAAGATTAAATGTATATAGATAGATATGTTGTCTTTTGAAATTGTTCGTTTTAATATTCACATTATTGATATTCCGGTTCTTTCGTTTTAAAAATATAAGATATCAAAATAATGCACAAGTAATGTTTATTACTGTGTAATTCTACCTGTGGGGACTTAATGTTGAGGGAAGACATGCTTCTGGTATGGTGAACGGCTCTCCACCCCTTAGTAAATGTAATAGTGAGATTGGTTACCCCTAAGAATGACTTGACGTGATTGTTAAAGGAAAGCTTGTACCGTGGGTGGTGATGACCTTTAGAAATCAACTATAATTCCCTATAATGCTCTTACGACATCAATATCATATGCTTAAGGGCATGACGGGATTACCTAATTTGAAAATATTCTTCAATAATTTGCGTCTCCAATTACTGCCAGAAAAACAACATCTAATTAGTAATAGGAAATTAATTTCATGTCCGAATTCAAATCTGTTTCCAAGTTAGTAATGGTAGTTAAAAATTAGTGAAGGTTTTATTAAAAGTCATTTTAAAAATAGTGCACCAAATTTGACTAATTGACTTTAATTAGTCCGACTAAATCGGTGAAAGTGAGATAAATCGTATTAATTAAATAATTAATTTCTCAAGATAATCCGCCTTCCGAATCCGAATGGATAACTTGTAATTAGAATAAATCCATTTATCAATTCAGGAACATCTAAATATTCCAAGTAATCAATAAATTAACCAAAAAAATGGAGATCTTTTAAAGTAAATAATATTTTTGATGAAAATGTTGAATATTTTTTTCGACAGTTAGTCTAATAAAACGACTTAATTTTTTTTTTCTTCATATTTTAGAAAGTTACATATATTTTCATATTTGCACAGTTTAAATTTTAATGCTATTTCCTATTTTTAGTTTAGTTAATTTAGTTATATTAACTTCCCGTTTTAAAGCAGCACTAGGGCTATTTAGGGACGGACATTTGGCCAGGACGTTTATTGTCCACCATACCAGCTTACACGACAGTTCCTCAGTGGAATCGGATATCGAACCTGAAATTCTCCAGTTCCGAAGCCTTAACACCATGCCACCACGGCCCCTTTTACAATTTTAGATGCCATTTTAGGAAATTCTAAAATTTGTTAAATTTTTTAGACAACAAACTGCATAAATTAATATCAAATTCATATACAATGTTCAAATTTAGCATAAATTTTCGCTATGAGTCTCACAATTTCTGAACTTCAAAATGAGCAATATATTCATATAAATTTTTTATATTAACTTAATGCTTCAAAACACATAGAAAAATTAATTAAAATCAAGCGGAACCAAGTATTTAAAAGCAGTATAGAAAAGATTTATTTACAGCTTATTTCTTACTCCAATGTCAAAGTAGTATATTTTTTATCTGCAAAATTTTAAACAAATTTATTATAGCTTTTTATCCTTTCTCCAAAGAAAAAAATTGATTTTCAAAACACTTTGGGCCTTCTTTTAATATGATTTGTTGTATAAGTTTCTTGTAATAAATTTTACGCAAAGACTCAAATATACGAGTATGTTTTGACATTTTAACAAAATCCACCATGAACTTAATCACATGCCTTAACATCAAATAATTTGCAGATAGCATCGAAATTTATGCTATCTAATACTAAAGGGAAGAAGATAAGAATTAAAAACTGCATGGTACCTTTAGTTCCAAGCTTTTAAATGTTCAAAATCACTTGAGTAACACAAAAGATAATAAATAAAACCTAAAAGTAGCAGTTCTGCGGCTAGGCTCTAAATGTAGGGACAAATAACTGGTAGATAACATCAAATCTATGTTATCTAGTACTAAATAGAAGAAGATAAAAATAAAATACTGCAGGGTACCTTCATTTTGAAGCTCTTAAATGTTCAAAATCACTTGATTAGAACAAGGAGTAATAAATAAAATCAAAATTTAGCGATTCTTAAGTAGATTCTAAATACAGAGACAGATAATTGGCAGATATCGAAATCTATGTCATTTAGTATTAAGATGAAGATAATAGGAATTAAAAACTGCAGGGAATCTTCAGTTCCAATGTCTTAAATGTTCAAAATAACTTGATTAGAACAAGGAGTAATAAATAAAACCTGAATGTAATGATTCTTATTGCTGCCAGTTGTTAAACTTTATTTCATTATGAATCATCGTATTTACCCATCTCCATGACAAATGTTCGAGAACGAATAGGAAAACACACAAGCGACAGATCCAAGAAAGAAAAAATAAAGCCCGGTTCCATGGAAAGAACGGAACTTTTGCGCTTAGTCAACTGGGCTCCCATCTCCGGGTCCTTTTACGGGGGAAGACCGTAAAATCTCATCCGTAATGGCCCTACACCAGATTTTATTTCGCTCAGGGAATCGCATTAAATTTCCGTCCTGTTGCCAAAAAATAAAGTAAAAACAAAATAAAAGTTTGGAATGAAAGAGAACCCGAAGAAAGAAGCAAGAAGAAAAGAAGTAAAAAATCGTTTGAAAAGTTCCTTTGGTTGTAAAACTTTTCCGAGTTAAAGTGAGTCTTTCTGTTGATAAAGAGGGCAGAGTACTCGATATTTTTGTCCTTTTCTGCCCTAACTCGATTGAACGTTACTGCCTGATTCTACTGGGGGGTCGTGTTTCTGTTCTCAGAGACATGAGCGATAACTGTATGCAGTCCGCTTTAAACGACTTTCCACTGATGGCAACGAAAATATATCGATGACGTTTAAGGAAATCGATCACTTAACGGCGAGAACTTGCGTCACCTCGAAGGACGACGAAAATTGGATTCTTTTTTTTTTCCCGCCTTTTTTTTCGATAGAAAATGCAATGTCTCTTCTGACTATCAAAATAAATTCATCGTTCTTTTTTAAAAGACTTTTTCTATGCATGGTTGTATTGAATGCTATTTATTGGTTGAAGTTTAAAATAGAGTTTATTTTTAGAAAGGAGAGACATTAGAATTTAATGCATTTTATAAATAATTTGAGAAATTTATTAATAAAATTATAAATTGGATTTTTTCCCCAGCTTTTTCTTCGATAGAAAATGCAATGTCTCTTCTGACCATTAAAATAAATTCATCGTTCTTTTTTAAAAGACTTTTTCTAATGCATGGTTGGATTGAGTTATATTTATTGGTTGAGGTTTATTTTTAGAATGACATTAAAAATTAATGAATTTTATAAATAATTTTAAAAATGTGTTAATAAAATAATAAGTTGTATAATTTTTTCTCCGACTTTTTTAATATAAAATGTGATGTCTCTTCTGGCTATCAAAATAAATCCATCGTTCTTTTTTTTAATGATTTTTCTATGTGTGGTTGGATTGAGTGCTACTTATTGGTTGAAGTTTAAAATGGAGTTTATTTTTAGAAATAAGACACATTAGAATTTAATGAATTTTATAAATAATATAAGGAATTTATTAATAAAATAATTTTTTATAAATTCCGTTAAAACATAAATTACTCGACGATCCTCCAGAGAAAAGTTCTCCTTTCAATTAGAACTCATGTTAATTAGTTTAATCTCTCATATTTTAGAATGTTTTCAGAATTTTGCTTTGAAATTTCTCTTTAAGATTAATTATAGTACTTAAAAGCATCCCATATAGGCAAAAAACATTTATTTACTGAATGGGCCTGTGAGTACTTACTTTTACATTTCGTTACATTTTTTTTATTTGGATTTATTTATATTTAAGAGGATTTAAGGTAAATCAGCTGAGACGTGTAAGAAATATAGCATACTTCGCTCAGTTAAATGACTTGCTTAGTACAATATTGACTATTGTCAGCCTAAGATCAAAATGATTTATATGATATTCATGCCACCGTATTAAATAGTATATAAGCAAATCTACGTAAAAACGTTTGTTTTTACGTAGTTTTAAAGTAGTTTAAACATAGTAGTATTTTAAACATAAATTATCAAAATTCAGAAAAACTTTGCATGACAATTAAATTGTTATCATCAAAAACTTAAATTTTTAAACTTTAAAATGGTGTAAAAAAATCAATTTTGTGCCATAATATTTTCTGAAACTATCAACAAGAAGCTCGAAAATCTGACAATTTTTGACTAATGAAAATTCTAATTAAAATTTTTAAAAACATCGCTCCCAGATTTATATTCTCAACTTCCAAATATACATGTGCCAAATTTGATAGCTCTAGGTAAAACTTTCTGATAGGTAAATGTAATATTAATTTCTTCTAAAATAATTGTATCGAATATTTCATTTTTCATTTAATAAACGTTTAATTTCAGACATATTAAATATGACATTTTGTTTACAATTCATTTATCTATAGCTTATTTAACATGTAAGGATAAAAATAAATAAGAAGCGCACAATTGTCATGAAATTACAAGTAAGTATTACTCATAAAAATACTATTTAATAAATTATTGAAATCTAATCGACATTGAAATTATTATCAAAATTCCATGTTTCCCATCGATATATTGTTAGAAACCTGTATTGTTGCTTGTTATCATAGGTAGTTCTATCACCGGAAAGACCGCTTTACAATCATATGTACTGGATGCTTCTCGGGTTCTGAGCTGTTGATATCAGAGCTTGGCGACCATTTGGCGACTTCGCGATTTTGGCAATAATATATAAATTACTGGAAACTTCGAGATTTTTAGTGATCCAGCCAACAGAAACCAATATATACTTGATTGACCCAGAAACTTCTCGGCCCGCCTCCCTAGAACCATAAAAGGCCGGCAGTCTCAAGCTGCAATGAATTGTCGTAGGAGTTGGAGTCGAAAAAAGAGTCGTCGTGAGTACAACGAAGCAACGGCGGAATAGTCCAGCGCTGTGTGGAGCTCAAGCGATTGCTAAACTGAGCGGTGCGCCGAGTTCTGGCATTTATTGTGGAAGCAGCATCGAGTCGCGTGAGGACTAGCCAGTCGTGTAATAGTGAGTCGGCAGTTGGGTACAGCTAAAGTTAGGAGATAGTGGAGAATTTCAGCCGTTTGGAAAGGCCGTAGAACGAAGCTCCAAAGATTCTCTCTCCTGCTGAATTTTGTCTGCCCGCTTTGTGTGCTGCAGTCATTGTTACAACCGAATTACTACTTGTGGACTATTGTCTGTTGTAGTGTACTGCTGTGTGATCGTCTTGGCTGTATATATTTGTCGTCTTTTTATTCGTGTTAAATAAACGTCGTTGTTGTTTTCTACTGATGCCTGCTGATTTTTTTTTTACATTATACACCCACTACACTCGGAGATTTTACGGACTTAGTAATGGTCTAATCCGTAACAATATATATTATCATTCAATTATAAAATCCGTTATTTTACAAAAATGCTTAGGCGTTTCTTGGGCCAACAGATAAAATCAGTTAAAAATAAAATATATTCATTTTTGGAAATTTAACTAATTATTTAATAATATAACTATATACCTCACATTAAAATGTAAACTAACCGGAAGATTTTATTTTGCTTGTTAGTAATTGTTACACTATATTGTCATTTAAAATGCGATTTTAATTAAAATTCCATTGAATTGTAAACTCGTATATAAAAAATTATGGATATATTTTATTTTCTTTAAGATATAATGCCAAATTCCGTATAAATAATCTCTGATGTATAAAATGATTTATTGTCCCTGTATATAAACAGCACTTTGTATACTGTAATGACTATAACTGTACTATCTATTATATGCTTTTATTCTATAACATAAATTAGCTTAAAGAAAAATAGTTTTTCATGCTATAGCTGATTAAATTACAGAAGCATATATTTATTACAGATTTTAGCCCATTTCATCAGTTATTTCGCGAAACAATTAATTAATAGTTTTAGGTAATTGAAAAATACATTTTGGCCTATAGCAGATTTCACTGTAACAAATTGACTCTCTCTATATGCATTACAATTAATTCCCATTAATTTTTCCAGTTCTTAAAACTTAAAAATTTGAATTGGCTGTTCAAAAAGATTTTATTTTGATAATATTTCTTCCACAAGCAAAACCATGCGAGTTACCATGACAACCGCATAATTTATTAAAGATTGTAAAATAATCAATATTTATTATCGTTGTTTGATTTAAATACACTGTTTATTTAGTGAATTTACATAATATTTAATTACAGATATTAAAGTTTGGAAGCTCCATTAATATTTTTTTCCTTTTGTTATTAAATATTTTCAGAATAGTTGGAAGCCAAAAAAATATTTGTAATGGAAGATAGGAAAATATAAATTAAATTTTTGATTCCCTTCTTTAATTGCAATTTTTGCCAGTTCCTTCATTAGGACATTTCTATTAATAAAATCGTGTTAAGCAAAATCTAATTACTTCCGAAAATAAATAATAAATTTTCATCATACTAAAATTCTCAGCATAATAGTTTTTTTAAATTTTCTTTAATCTAACAACTCTTTAATGGATTTTGATATTTCTTCAATTTAAGAAATAAATTAAAATTTTTGTCTAATTTATGAAAATATTACTTCTGAATATTTATATCGATAATGCTCAGTTTAAAGTTAAACACTGAAAAATACAGAAAACGTGTGTAGCTCTTTTTCAATTCATTCAGTTCAAAGCAAAGCTATACATACATACATATACACATACACATACATATACGCATACACATACATATATACATACATATACATATACACATACATATACATATACACATACATATACATATACACATGTATATACATATACACATGCATATACATATACATATACATATACATATATATACTATATATATATATATATATTGAGAACTGCATAAAAATGCTCTCTAATATATACGGCTATAAACGTTATTTAATATTTATTTAAAAGAGAAAGTTGTGATAGGATATAAAATTTGGTCTTTGAATTCTTATTTTATAGAATATAGGCGACTGGCAAGATGTATAAATATTTACGGTAGTTATTATTCTATATTTACCGTAATTGAATAATTTAAATAATTTCAAAAATAAATAATTTAAAGATCCATGAAGAGAGTACGTACCGTAAAGGAATATTAATTGTTTCAATCCAACACCGTTGTTATATACTTTAAAAAATATGTTGACATCATCTCTCACATACACAGATAATACATTCTTTTACTTATAGTGCACACGATAGAGTTAAAGTTGAAAGTAAACATTTCGCAGAAATGAGAGAAACTCAATTTTATTTATGTTGAATAAAAGAAAGATGATTAAATTTAATTAAATATAGTTAAAATTACATACAGATATCTAAGTTCAGTTTGTTAGGAATCGTGTTATTCCTTAATATTTCATCTTTATATCGAATGATAGAACTATAAAATATCTTTTTAAAAGGATTGTCTTCTCATAGAAAAGGAAAACGGTTTTTTCTTTCTCTCGTGTTAATAAAAATGTGTGTGTTTTTTATAGGACTATTTAATAAATTTCAAATTTTTGAGAGAAATGTTTATGGATATGCGATTGGAATAATATAAATAATTTCATCAGATTTTAAAGAATTCGTCAGTTTGAGATCTTTGTATCATTTGTGGATAATAATTTAAACATACAAAAAAAAATATCTGTTGAACACGCTATTTATTGTAAATGTCTAAAACTCATGAATAAGACTTTTAGAAAATCGGTGAATATCCTTTGTCATTTGTTATGATCAATTATTTAATATTTTATAAAACATTTAAAAAATCGTATAAAATATAAGAAATAAAAAAAAGAATTATGAAGGTTTTAAAAGGCTTTACCCTGTATAATCTAAATTATTCCCACACATGTGATACAATGTGAAAATAATTGCGTTTTCACTAAAAAAAGAGGTTTTTATTTTTAATTGTTACCCATTTGACTCGTAAAAAATTTTCCTTCCAATTGACTTCTAAAAGAATTTTTTTTTATATATTTCAGAAGAATTTAATTTTTTTTATCACAGTGGTAATTTATGTTTTGCTATTTAATGCATTTTATTAGAATCTAGAATATGCTTTAACGATTCTTTTAATTAATGCATAAATATTCGGAAAACCGAACTTCGCTCGGTAGGGTTTTTTTGTTTGTTTGTTTCTTTGTGAAATTGTGATTTTCAGAGAAAATATTTAAATACAAATCACATACTGATTACATATGAATATCTTTCAATCTTAACTAATCTGAACTGTTCATTTAAATAAAAAAAATCACAAATGCCCTTTTTAACATGTTTTTAGAAACAACCTGAGATATTACAATATTCATTTTATATTTAGTTTATATTACATTACCTAGAAAACTAAAACGCCGGGTTTTTTTTTCTGTTTTTTTTTTTTTTTTTTTTTTTTTGTAAAATTGTATTTTTTCAAAGCAAATATAAGAATCCCACACTGATTACATATGAATGTTTTTTAATCTTACCTGCATATGAACTGGTCATTTAAATAAAAAAAACACTTGTTATTTTTATATATATTGGTAAAAATAAAATCCATTTTTTACAAATATATTTTTTAAGATGAGAGACAAATATTTTGATAGTATTTTTTAATGGTAGATCTATTTATACGACAGTCATCTTGTTATTTTCCCTAGCTTCCAGTTTTAAGCTACTTCAAGTACCGCTATCGTCATATATCGGTCTATTCTACAAATTTTTATCAGAAAGCGTTTTAAAAAAATTTCCAAACGCTCATTGTTGTCCTTAGAAATGGAAATATAAACATGTAGCAAAATGACTACACTGTGTATTCTAGGGTTAAAGTTATAAGATAATGATGTGCTTTCTAATACAAGATTTGAATGCGAACTCGAAACTTCGACATGCTCTTTTTTGCCTATCAAATATAACAGAGAGGATATTTTTGGCACTTCACAATTAATACTTAAATTGCGATTTCTCAAGCGCAATCAATAATCAGGCTATCCTCTCATCTGCCATCCTCTCATCATCATTATTACACAAATAAAAATCTTACAAAATCACTAACCTTGTGACAAAGAGGATCTTAAAAACTCATTATGATTTCGCATTAGAGCACTATCAATCTCCAGAACTCTAGATGTATATCTCAAAAAGAGCTCTAGAGCTCACAGGGACCAACGACATTCGGAAGAAATTAGATAAATCAAAGTCTCATATTGTTTTGCGAATGATTTCCGTCTCTTAATCTTTGTAGAAATGAAATTCCGGCAGACTGCAGGGGTTGATGGTGGACAGGGGTGGACCTGGGAAGAAATAAAAAAAAAGTTCCAGATTAATCTCCCTCCTACTAATTGACGTCACTGTCGTTCTATGATAAAAATGACGGTCCAAAAACGATCATTACCCACTGTCCCCATGTGACATGTGACAATTTCTTAATAATGTCGCGTCAAAAATGTCCCACCCTAGAACTTCCAACAGGGAACAAAGATCAATAAATGTTCAAGGCTCACTTGTTAAATCCATCCATCGTTTTTTTCTATTTTTTTTTCTTACTTGATTTTTATTTGTTCTTTAAGATAGGACTTTCAAAGAGCTGATCGGAGAAAGTTTAATATTATTTCATGAGCGAGTCGTTTTATACGTCAGAATTAATGAACATAGCTTAAAATTCTTCAGAAGTTTTAATACTTTTTTTATTTTTTTAATAAGTTACAATTGATTCCTTTTGGTACCCGACTAGATTCTGAGAAGCATTTTTTTTAAATGATACATAAACATTTTTGTTATTTTATCAAATAGCTAAAACAGACTCGAAATGTCACTATTAGAATGAAAAAATACACATTGCCTTTAGTTTTTGACAAAAAAACTGCTTATTTAATGAAAATTTATTATAATGTTAGGAAAAACAGAGCAAGTTAAAAAAAATAACTGATATATTTAATCTTTATCTCACTTATACATAGCTTAAACTACATGGAATGTAACAAACCACGAGATAAAAATTATTTTAATAAATAAAATTTTAATGAGCATTTAAATTTATTATTAATGAATTTTTTGTCAAAATTTATCTATATTTTGAATTTAAAGTCAGTAAAACATGTCTAAATCAAGCTATTTTAAAATTCAAGATCTATCACACCCTCAAATGTTTTGGATACATGTACACGAAATTTCATGAAATTTTATTGAATTTATTTGAGATATCAATCCCAGCAAAATATTCATTTTTCAGAAAATGCGTTTATATATTATGCTTGTAAATTAGATCATCCAAATACGCTAGAAACAAATGTAGTTTACATTCTTTTTTTTAACAGAAATGCCAAAAATAACCAAACTACGGCTTAGTAGGTAAAGAGTTAATATAAAAATGTCAAATATTTTTTGGAGAATTTTACGGTAGAAATAAAATAATCACTTATTATCAGTTAAAATTAGCGACGAACTCGGAGATTCCAGAATATATAGAATTTGGTGATAGGCCCAATAAGACCCTCGCTACAATAACCATCTAGAAACTTCTGTGCTATGTTACTAAAAAGTGTGAAGGATGAGCGAAGATATATTTGGAAGAAAGAAGTAATAGTTGTGCAAAATATTTTTTATAGAGCGAAAAATAAATGGCGACAAAAATGAAGAATCCAGAATCTCCATTATGATTCGACTTTCGTCCTTTGTTCTAGTCTGCAACTGTACAAAGCTGACGCGCTCAGGCGAAAGAAATCTCAGAATTAAGAAAAACTCTTAAAACTGAAAATAATGTTTTAAGTACATTACTGATGGTACCAAGTAATCTTAACACTCTGGAGGATGTGATGTCAAAAATTGTCAGTTTTTTACCAACTGTTTGAAATTTTGAAAGTGTTCGGATGTATGTTGTTGTGAAACGAGAATTTGGTGAAATATTTAGAATTTCGCGGAGATTTTCTTTTAGTGATGGCCTGTTCCTTGTTTAATAGGATGATGATGAGGAAGGACAGTAATTGACCACTTTGTGGCAAATTACCTCGAAGAGAATGTCAGTTTGACAAATCGGTCAATGTAAGGATGGGCAATGTTAGAGATAGTAGTCGGCTACGACAAATCCTGTCGATACTGCTATGTTCAGTGGTGGAGGGGTAGTCGGCTGTAGACTAGGAGAAGGCGAGAGAAAGGGTAGTGGAGTCTAGAAAGTTTATTATAGTTGAGTGAAGTCTTCCTTTAAAGTGTTGATTTCTAGCAAATTCTCTCAGAGCGCTTTGTGTATTTAGGTTGTAAAATAGCGACTTGACTGTATGTGTGCTGCTGTTCATTGCATATTGTGGTTGCAAAGTTTTGACTTTGTTTCACTATTATGTAATTCTGTATCTTGTGCAGAATAAAATGTCGTTACTTTTTCCTGAGAGTTTAGACTTTTTTCTCCGTGTATCCATTCGATGGATTTTTACATAATAATAAAATACGCAAAATGATAGAAAAAGGAAAGGAAAAAAATCAAATGCTTTTGAACATCTATATGTCGAAGCCTAATATGCAATTATGACAATAAACAGTCTATTTCTATATCTACATATTTCATTGTTTGTTTGTTTGTATTTTTGTAAAGAAATCAGCCTTCTTTGTTTTTC
>JAPMOR010010586.1:46006-61405 GCA_026543865.1 Argiope aurantia | reverse complement strand
TATTTTAAAAACAAATCTTACAATTTGATATTAAATGTTTTTGAATTCTTTTAGAATATTTGGATGAAAATAATTTTAAGCTAATCAATCATCAATTCTATTCCAGGTCATGGTTTGTAAGAGAGTGGCACTTATTATTATTTTTTTATTGACGTTATTCTTGTAAACATACAAAGTCTTCAAATTTCTGACATATTAATTTTTCATTTTCCGCACATAAAATGATTTAACAGACAAAAGTGGGTGTTATATACTACTTATAATTCATTATTCACAGATTGAAAATTTCAGTATTAAAACAGTAATAAATGTTTTGAAGTTTATATATTACTTTCAATATTTAAATCGTGGCATTCTATAGAATTCATTTCATAGAATTATACTGTCAGCAATATATGAAAAGATAAACATTTTAGCATATGCTTTTGGTATATTCGTAGGTGTCCTATAGAAGGTCTAATTTCAAATCAGCAACGTAGTAAATCCATATCCGATGCAAGAAAAAAAGCATGTTACAAAGAGCATGGATAGCATTATATTCGACGATTGATTTGATCAACAAGATGAAGGCATGAATGCAGAGAACATTTCTATTCTTACTAATTATTTGGGCCTCTTTAAAGGAAACCAGTGATACGCATTTATGCAGCAAGTGTCGTCTAAAGATTAGAAAGTATTGTGTTATGTTAATAAATATAAGGAAATTCTATTTTCTGTATTCTTTATTTCTTAACTAATAAGCTGTTTAAATAATAGCGTTATCATGCCTAATTTTATGATTTCACATTATTACAAGGCCTAAGAAACGTGTATAATAATGATAATAATACTTATATTGCTTACTTTGCTTAAAAACACCCAACATTCTAAATAATGACTAGGTATTCAATAGAATGCTGTCGTTTCATACATTATCAGTAACATTAATATAAGACTTTATTTACATTTATAATAACGGTAAGCTTTTTATCCTTTAACGGATTGAGTGAAAAAATATTGATAATTAATGGGTCAGAGCAGATATAATTCATTTCGATTTAATTCGAAAGAGCTAGTTTCAGTATTTTGAGCTATACATTCAAATAATCCAAAACTGTCATATTGGAATCGAGTTAAAATAATTGATAGTTTAACTCGATAAGGAAAGTGTAGGAATAGATTTAGATTGCCATAGATTTAATTCTCTTGAATTTAATGAATTGCAAATGAGAAATCTAAGCTATCGTAAGTGAAGTAGGATCATAATAATATCTTCTTAAGAGACTAGATATTTTAAGTGAACTGTAAATACTTCATATAATATCCAATAATAGTAAAACATATCTTGAAAATAACGTATTGATTAATTGTGAATAAATGTAATAAGTACTCATTTTTTTCTGCGCAGATTAATGCCGATTCAATCAAATCTTTTCTTATTTTACTCCTAAAATATATTCAGTCTTATAAAACTATTCTTTAATAGAAGGAAAACAATTTTGTGTAGTTAAATGTAAAGAATAATTACTTTTAACCGGAAGGTATTTATCCTGATAACCGAAAGGTCATTATTTATCAAGACAATTATTTTTGGAAATATTGCAAATTACAAAATTAAAATGAATATTAAATCTTTTCCAATATTATTTAAAAATCATTTCTACAAGAAAAAGTTATAAAAAGTGGATTTAAAATAACATTTTCCGATTTGGTACGCTGTTAAAAGTAATAAACAGATGACACCAAATTTTTGACAATAATTCCTGATAATTAATGGCACTAATAATAACTGATACAATTAATGTAATAATTTTCTGATAATTAATGTAATAATAACATCTAATAATTAGTAATGACTTTTGATAATTAATAATAATTTCTGATAATTTAAAAAATAACAATATACCTCACAGATATGGAAAAATGTGAATGTCATATTATCGAAAAAGGATTAATATTTACAATGAAAGCACGAAAAATGAATTCTGCATAATTTAATTGATGTTTAAATAACAAAAAGAAAACCATGAAGAAATGAATGAAATGCAATATAAAACTTGCAATAGAAAATAAACTCTTATTAATTAACAATGAAATCCTTCAGACCACGTGCTACACTTTTATTAATCTTCCATATGTAAAAGGCACTGAGTCGGTAATTCTAACACATTTTTATTTTCAGAATTCTATTCTCAGTGCCCTTTGCATTCTGCAAGTGAAATCTGCTGAGACAAGAAACTTATTTTATAGTCACTCTACAGTTTGGAACCATTTGTAGCAAAGATTGTTCTTCCGCCACAATAATATGGTACTACCATTGAAAATATAGTAAGAAAAGTTTGTTTCAGATATTCAACCTCATTCCCACAAATCAATGATTTTGACTTGAAAGTTGAAGTCAGAAGTTTCCTAAAAATATCCGAACCACTAATACATAACTATAGGTTTTATATTAACTGAAATAAAAGAATACTGATACCAACAAAAATATACAAAATTCATTGTACATTTCTGTTGAGTTCACATTTAATTTTGCATAATTTAGTTTCATATTTTTATGTATGAACTATTCACACTACCAAACCGATGCTTCTTTTACATGATATCCTGCTCCCCCATGTTGCCTATGGACACATTTAAATCTAAAAAATTCTATTACTTCTTTTAAAAGTATTGATGAAAAAGGAGAAAGCTTTAAATCAGATTAGAAGAGAAAATATTTTATGCAGTTACTGTTTCAAAATGTATAAATTTTTTTCTTGAACATTTAATGAGTCAACAAATGGATAAAGTATACTTAGATCATTAAGATGAAGTAGTAATTTACATATAGACTTTAGGTTTGAAACATTGTAATTATTCCAATTTATATGGAACGAACTATCGTGCATTTTAAAGTTTTCAGCCTTTAAAAGCTAAGTTTGCACATTTTTTTCTTTTTTTTTTTTTGAAAACTAAATGAGTAAAAGATCCCGTGCTTCCAAAATTATTTTGCAAAACCATGACAAATAAACTCCATACTTAGATTACAGAAAATTATTTGCATAAATTGTCAAAACATCTCACATTTTCATAAAAAGAAGACTTAATATTATTCATATTTTTATTGTTATTAATTATTAATATCATTCAACGTTCTTTGAATTAATCAGCATTTAGGATCGATTTTATTTCTCATGAAAAAAAAAACGAAAAATAATTTCCAATGCAATTTATACTCTAAGAAAATTTTAAAGCAACTAATTATATTTCAAATAAAAAATAATAAAAAGAAAGTTTTCGCCTTAATCAATTTAATCTGTTACTAATCAAATTTTGTTTTATAAATTTATTTATTTTTGTATTTTTTCGAAAAGTTAAATCGAAATCTCAAGTGCTATTTGAATAATTTATAATTTATCCACCATTAACTTTCGGTTTATGATTAAAAATTAGGAAAGCGAATTAATACACAAATAATTTGAATAAAAAATATATGAAGTAACATGCAACAATTCTATTTAAAAATAATACTCCCCTTTTTAATCGAATTAAAAAAAATGCTAAACAATTCTTCAAGTATATAGTTACAAAATATTTGTTATTCATATATATAAACAAATATTTACTTGATCAATCATTTAAAATTCAGTTTAAAACATTTTTTGAATAATATTTGTTTTATTTGCAATTAGAGAAAGAATATGAAATTTCTAATACACAAAGAGACGAAAATGCATTGGCATTGTTTACAAAATAAGTATTTGTTTTTTAAACTATTAGTTTTTCTTAACGGACTATGAAATTTAAAGGAAAGGATAAAAACGTGATTAATCTAAAAGAAAAGCATAAATTATTTTGATTTTTATCATTTCAAGGACAATTTAAACAACACACTAAAATATCTAATTAATGTTTAAATACTTACAATGAGAAATCTTGAAATTAAAGTACAATAATTTATTATTTTGTTATTACCCAACTCTTATTCATTAAATTATTTTTATAGCACATTATTTTTATAGCAATTATTTTTATAGCACATTATTTTTATAGCAATTATTTTTATAGCACAATATTACATGACAGAAATAATATCTTAGAAGATTTTTCCTTCTAATAGAAAATGAACTATCATTATAACATCATATATAATTCAAGGGTTTTTGATAAATTTTATAATATTAGCTCTTTTGATTTCTTAGACGTATGAACTTGATTTCTGAGACGTATATGAACTACCCATTTTTTTAGTGGATTAAAAATTATTTTTGTAAATGTATAGATATATAAGTATAATATTTAATTAATCATATTGTTCACCAGCCAAACGCCATTGGTTTTTTCTTATGATTTCAATTCTTTATGCAGGGGTTTTCTAGTTTTGACATATTTATAAGAAATGCATAATCTTTAATTATTTATTAAAATTTTTAATTTAGTAAAACTTTATAATAAGAAATAATAATCAAGTATTTTAAGGTTATAGAGCTATCACGTTTCATCTTTTGATTCAAAATCCGTTGGGAAAAGAATCAAAAGGTTTAAATTTATATTATTTAGAACAAATTACCTTCATTCTTGTGAAAAAAAAAGAATTAAAGGAAGCTTTAAATCAGTAAGCAAAGGAAAAATATTTTTTTTTATTTCTCTACTTATTTATATTTTCTTAAGATATATATTCATATAATAAAATATTTCAATTCATGAGACCAATTATAGAACTGTAACATCCGCCAAAAATTTTTTATATTAAACAACTTCCCACAGAAGTATTACTAGAATGTACTATTTTTACTTGCTATTCATTAAGATATTTTATATTTCTGCTAAGAAATTATCGATAAATGCAGCATACCTATAAGATTTTTGCATTTTCTAAATGCAACCGTTTCTGTTACAGGAGAAAGTTTAGAGCACGTGTCCACCATTTTTAAATATGCGATGAAACTGGAAAAACAGCCAAATGATTGAACGATGCTGCATTGTTTTGTATCTTTTACTTTTTTCTGAAGACTGACATTTCACTCAATTCTGACACCACACATTAAAGCGAAAAATGCGAATAAATATTAGACAACACAGTTTATTATTTCATAAAGTCATGATATTCGGACTTCATTCTAAAATGCATTTTATTAGGTACATATTTTTTCATAAAATAAGAATGAATTCATTTGAATGAAACAAGATAGTAGATAAAAAAGGAATAATTCATATAATTTCATTTTTTGAATTATCATATAAATTGAAAATTAAATTCTGGAGACTGTTATACTCTTGTTAAGCTTGTTCGAATAGGCATTACAGCACTACTGTGCAAAGTAAAAGATTGTTAAAACTGAGGGGTATTTATTCAGTGACAGTGTTACCCTTTTAATGAAGCGCATATCTCTCTTGGGTAATCAGATGGCGTCGGTGGTATTGAGTCTCAGCAAAGGATACAATTATAGGACCACTGAATTCTAGGTTAATTCATCAGTGTTCGCCAATGTTGTGAGAAATGGTGGGTCCAGAAAAGTCATCGTCCGACCCGCCATTCCTTCAAATATTACTAGCCAGACTCATCTGATTGAAATGTAATTTCCAAAAGAAAACTTTCCATTCATCATCTTTTGCTGGAGGATGCATTGGTCGCGTGCCAGGATGGAAAGTCGGAAGGTTAGCGGAGCGATAGAGAAAAGAAAGAAATGTTCACTGAAGTTCCTAAAAATTTTAATTCACTTTCATTAGTATCTTGTTTTTGGATTTGGATTTTCCAATGCTTGAGTACGAATTTCTGACAGAGAAGTAATTTTAAAAAATGGCAACAACTTTCAATAGTATGGTAATGTCGTTAATCGATTCACGATTTATTTTTATTTATTTATTCATGTATTTTTATTTTTATTCTGTATATTTCTCCTTTCTCAAAGAGTTTTGATTTTTTTTTCCAAGTATAGCAGAGTGACATTCTCAATGTTCTTGGATGAAAGTTGAATAATATTTTTAAGTGATCAAAATACCAGTTTTTAATTCAATGAAAGTTGAATAATATTTTTAAGTGATCAAAATACCAGTTTTTAATTTTTTGGAAAAACATTTTTCCATGCATTATTTGAGTATGTTATCATAACACTTTTCACAATGAGCAGTTCGGAGAAAAAAGTGTAAAAAAGGAATTATTATAAAGAATTAATGAAGAAAGTTTAACAGTATGAAAAAAATAGTTTTAATTTTTAGAGAAAAAATTTATGTTCTTTTGGAAATAAATTTTTTTTGTACTATCAAAAATAAACTTAACATATTCAAAATAAATTAAAAAAAAATCAAAATGATTATTAATGTCGAATAATCACTATAATGTAAACATTTTCTTTCACAATATATTTCATATAAAATCTAAAAAGCATATTTATATAAAGTAACTTTTTATACGAAGACGTTTTGCAATTATATTTGGAAAATTTTATGTACGATTCATATATAAGCATTTGAGCATTTTTAATTGCTTGATTATTATTGCATGAATATGAAGAAGTTATTTAAAATTTCTATATTTGAACAAATTTCTTAATGCTTTGCCATCCTACATGAATTTTGTTTAATCATTATCTTAATGGATGTAAAAACAAGATGTCTTTAAAACCGTTTCTGAAGAATATTTTAATTCGTAATGGGCTCTTCACTTTTTATATAGAAACTATTATGAAAAAAATATATGTATAATTTGTGAAAATTAAAATATGAAACAAATCTACAAATATATTTTAAAATTTAATTTTTATTTTCATGTGTGTATTTTTTTGTTAAATTTCAAGAGTTTTTTTAACCATTAAGAAACATTATTTTGAAAAATGCTGATAAAAGTTTACATTTTATAGAATAGATAATCCTTCTTTCATACTTCATAATTATATTTCGAAGTATTTTAAGATATTTCAATATGTTTCATTTATCATTGATTATCTTTATATATGTATATTTATTTTAAAATTAGTTTGTGTGCAACAACTGCGAAATTAAGTCATAAACATGCAAATTTATAATAACAATCTTTGACCTAAGTGAAATGAAGCTTGCAAAAAGTTTTAACTTCAGATTTTATGTGCAATAGTAATTAATATCCTTCAAATTTCAAAGAAATTTAAGGTTTATATCAGTTATTCAAGCAGATATTTTCAAAAAATAATAAGGAAGTTCAGATATGAAACTAATTTAAAACGTCTGCGGAGAAAGATAATTTTTAACATATTATAAGAAAAAATATCTCTTGGAAAAAGTTTAATTGAATTCAGTTTTTTTTATATAAAAAAAGACAGTTTTGAGTTCTTTCATTTTACTTGAAAAGATTTATTTTCTGTTCGTTGAAGGACACCGAAATAGAAAGATTTCTTTTTTGACTAAACATAATTTTTTTTGATAATAAGCATCAATAAACATATTTCATTGATTAATTTCACTGTTTAATTAAAGATAATACTTTTACTTTGATTTCATCTAGAGGAAATTTTTTCAAACATTTCTGAATTAGATTAAAATTTCGGTATTATCGTATCGTACTAAAAAAGAAAAATGAGTAAATTTGGTGCAGGCTCAAACATAATTGATTTAGCTAAAAGTTATTTGAATCAAAACCTTTTGAACAACCTTATACATCAGCTTGTTTGAGTGGGTTTTTATAAATACGAAAAATTAATGAGGGCCTTTTTAAAAGTTCTATGAATTAAGGGTAATCGAATTTTGAGAACAAAATAAATCAAATTATTTAAACAACATTAATGTTATTAAGGAATATTTCTAAATTTCAACTGGATGATAAGTTTGCAAAGTAACAATACTTTATGCTTTACATTTCGTACAATGCCTTTGTGGGGTAGCATATAAATATTCGTAAAGTCACTTCGCATTTGAAAAATTAAAAACTCAATATCATCAAATGATGATTTTTATTCATTTCTAAGGATATTATGGTTTCTAAAATTTTCATAAAAATGCGTTCACATCGGCATTTTGGACTAAAAATTATTCCAAGAGCAAATAAAATAATTAAATATTCAGATAAAAGAAAGGAGAAAATAAAAAAAATCAAATAGACATTTAAAATACAAAATGATTAAATCCTTCCACGGTTATTTCCATTAAAGTTTAAGGTTAATTTTTAACGATCGATAAATGTATTAGAATCAGAGGTTTTGCAAAAGATTTTGTAGTTGTGATTTACATTTTTTAAACAATTTTTATGATATTATTGTTTCATATTTTATTTAACGGCCATGACAATGAAAAATTTACGTTGTTAGTAGTTTTTAATGATATTATGAAAAGCAATATAAATAATGATGATATAAGATGCATATTTAATTTAATATTTGAATCTTGACGTTCAGGCGTGCAAATTATTTTATTTTTTTTAAAAACTCCAAAGCACACACAAAATGATTGAGGGGACGATGTGCTCCATTAAGAACTTTTAAGAATAATTCACTTAAGGATTTTTTTTCTGCATATGCATTAATATATAAATAGGCCAAAGTCCTTGTAAAATCTTTAAAAAAGGAAATATATTTTAAATAAATAAATAATATGTATTTTTAAAATTTCAAAATATTCCCGACAACTTATCTTTTCATTTTTCAATTTTTTTTTCTTTATTATCCAAAATAAATTTATTTGGAACAAAACTGTGTTTAGATATTGTAATTCTAATTAAATGCTAGTTTTTTAGAAATATTCTAAATATTTCGAAACATAAAATGTATAGCCAGTTTTCTTTTAATGTTTAATTGAACTCTTCGCTTTCAATTTTATTAAATTTTTCTCCAAAATTAAGATACCTGAAGCGCTTCAAAAATATAATCCTACAAAAAGTACCATTTTGAAGAGAATTATTAAAATGTACTTTCTACTCTAAGTCCTTCAAATGTTTATTGAAAGTTGAATGAAAAATGCAATTAATAATGTACTTTTAGTTGAATTTTAGTACATATTTTGAAGACAAAACAATAAAAATCCCTATTTTCGTCCATTCTTGCTTATTTCTAAGCCTACTGTCCCCTTAATGATATAAAATATTACAAATAAACAATTTCAGAATAGTTTCTTAATCGAAAATATATAAACTAACACAAGCGATGTAACGCAAGCGAATTAAAAAAAACTAAAGTTAAAAGATGTTTAAATTTTAAGAATTTTTAAATATACCAGACGACTTACTTTTTAATGTTTTCTATTATTTTTTTAATATTCTTTATAAATGTATTTGAAACATATATGTGTATGACTTTGTAATTCGAATTAAATGTTAATTATTTTTATATACACTCAATGAATTTCCATAAGAATTTGATATTTTTCTGAATTAAAATTGACTTTTAAATGTCTGAAAAAACTAGATATACAAAATGTATAAACTATTTTCTTTTAAAATGTAATTAAAATTTTTAGTATCAATTTTATTTAATTTCTTCTAAAATGTAGACAACTGTCACATTTAAAAGATTTTTAATCTAATTACAATATCATTTTGAGAAAAGTCATTAAACAATACTTTTTTTTCTCTAGGTTCTTTTAAATATTGATTTTATTGAACAATTTATTTTAACATTATTTTAGTTGAATACATTTTGCTGATGAAACGATAAAAATAAGATTTCATGCTTTTACCCAATTTTTGTATTTTTACAAGTCTACTGTCCTCTTAGTACATGTCTTCCAAACAAGGGCCTCATTAAATAATTGGATTGTAAAATATGTTTTAACTGCTGCTGATATATATTCCTGTAAGAACAATAGAAAGCGTGTAAAATTAAGACATTACACAAAAAATATCCCTTAAATAATTATACGAACAAAATAAATGGATTCTCAAATCTTTGATAGGAAGTTTAAATTTTACGATTATCCCATGTTGAATAGAATGGCACTTTCAACATTCAGATTTGACAAATTATAAGAAAACTGTCCTTTTCAGTATTTATATCTGTTAAATTTTATTTCCTGAATAAATTCTACTCCTCCACAATACATCATTGTGCTCGCTATCACTTAAAAGCTGTTAAACTTCGCTGGAGAGTTTAGAGAGATTAATATCTTAACAGTGACAATTCTCCAAGATTTCTTACCAATAATTCCTCACCATTTTATACATTTCGCCCATCCCACAAGCCATTTTTATTTTCACCGAACAGACAGCAAAATTGTTTCATTGTTTTCTGGAATCTCTCCTCGCTGATTTTAATGATACACTGCACGTAACTAATGTCAGTTTAGATATTCCTGACTCCTCTATGAATAACACGCGCCAAATTGATTACAACAAAGCAGCCTCACCAGGCTTCCATATTAATGATGGAGCATTCTAAAGCCCTCTTGCAATCCATACGCCAACGATATATCATAAAGAAAGTAAAATAAAAAAGGAAACAATGCCAAGGAACTCGAAAACATCAGAAATTGCTAGATCGATTGAAGGAGCTGGCGTCTTTCCAGAAAAAAAAGAGACTGAATGTGAAAAACATAGCTCCCGTACACAGTTAATGCGATGAATCTGTGGTCCCATCCTACCACTTATTTCACCTCTTTTGACGCATGGCGCTGAAATTCAACTTTGACGTCGAGGGGACATCCAATGTTGCATAGAAGAGAGAGCATTCTCTCTGTAAAGGATAGACGGAAGTAAGTTGTATTTGAGAATAGTCCCTAAGTAGACGAAAAAAAGAGTGAAAACAGAGAGCAGTTGCGATAACAATTAGTAAAGGCTTTTATCCTTTCTTCAGGAAGAAGTACACAGTTTTTGAAACTAACTTTAACAATTTTTCCTTGATGAAAATGTCAATGCTATGACGCTTTCATAAATCCCTTAATGGCTGAAAAAACCTGCGAAGTTTTGACAGCTTAACTAATTTAAGCGCAGCTTACGTGTGCTTTTTGTTTTCAAGCTCGAAGGCGATTTTAGTTTCCGTTACAGCAGTTTAAAAATTCGAATTTTGTCAGACAAAAGACGTGTCATCAAACAGCGGTTTAGTGGCCTTTTGAAATTTCAACTAAGCACATGCCATTCATCTCCAAACGAAAAAATTTAGTAAGTTGAAGTTTCAGTTCTTAACGATTATTTATATGTTCAACTCCAAGTGTCACAAAGCAACAATTTAGTCGCTGTTTATATAGTAATAGATTACGCATCCTTCTTATGCACTGGATTTTTTAAAAAGGTTTATAAATTATCTTTAATTTTTTTAATAAATTTATCTTATTAATAATCTCATAACCTTGAGATTAATATCCAATCACGCACACAATATATTTAAACACACACACATAATATATATATATATATATATATATATATATATATATAATGATATTTTAATTCTAGTTTCAATTTAATTAATTTCCAAGATTTTATCTAAATTTGGAACATAGTAAAATATTCTCTTGTTTCTTTATCTCATTCCACGTATGAAGCTTTGTAAAAATTACTGCGCAATCTAAGTATTAAGTGAGGGTGATCCCTTCGGTGCCTTTGACAAGGTGTCGAAGGTCAACACGAGTATTGAATTGGCGCGTGGCCGGAAATCACATCTTATATAAGACTAGTGATAATTTTTTCTTCCCTTTTTGCTCTTTCTTACTTTTGCTTTTTTGCCGCTATGCGTCTGCTTGTAAATAAATTGCTTTCCCGAGATGGATATTAAAGAGAAAATAAAACGGAATTAAAAATGCAAAGTCTCTTCACAGTTTATATATATATATATATATATATATATATATTGAATTGGCGCGTGTTTATTGTTTACATTTATTTTGTACTGTTTTTCGTTTTCCTGTTCTCTTGGAGACATATTTTTACTAAGGCAAACCACATATTCGCTTAAAATTATTTTCCATCATTCACAACAATAAAATTGGAACCTTAATACTGGAAAACTGAATATGAAAATTAGGTAGCCAGAACAATTATCAAATTGAAGTGTACAGCTTAAAAAATGTTAATGAAATCATTGTTAATATCTTTTGAGATTATGGAAATTTCGGCACAAATAATATGGGCTTGATTAAGGCTCACTGCCGTCAAGAAATCCTGGAGATCATCTGCTAGATACAGGATTTCAACAGCTGAATTATTATCTTCACCTGAGCTGACTAGCTGCAGAAGCTTCGCCAGAGCTGTTACTTTTGGTATTCCACTTAAAGTAAAGTTGAAAATCTTGCACGTGGACTAATTTTGATAAACTTGTTGTTTGGTAACATAAACTTGAATTCGTAGCACTGGAAGTACAACACACAAATAGAACCTTCAAAATGGGAGATAATTTGTGGATCCAGGCATAAAAATAATATGGCTTTTGCTTAAAATTTAATGTTAATGAAAAGCTATTCTGATTTAGTCACTGAATTGGTTTTATTTCGCTTGCCTCTCTCCAGGCTTTAACTGTTCGATTAATGTAATAAAACACTGTTCATGGCGTTTTGATTCTGTATTAATATATGTTATTAATAGAGCCTCTATATTTATGTTAAAATGAAACACAATAAAACACTATAGTCTACTAATGGCAGAATGCCTTTTTTTCGTATTCTCAGAAAAACAGTTATTTCAGTCAGTCCTACAATACGAGATTTTTGCCTTGAACTAATAGGATTCATGATGGAGATCAATATTTCGCGTAATACACGTAATATGAAGCTTCGGCCCAGAATAGACTTAAAATATTAAGCTTATTTTTGCATACACTGTCCTCTATGAAGATTCCAATGTGAAGTTGACGAGAAAGTCTTGCTTCATATTTATAAGGTACATAAAATGGTGATCTTCTAGTCAAAGTGTATCTTGTGGTACGAATACTTGTAAAGCATTTGTCAGTAATTTGTCCCATTTATTTGAACATTTTTATGAAAACTTTTTCTTGGAAGTAAACACAATAACTTCATTAACTTGTTCAACTATGCTTTCAGTTTATAGTAAATGTCATTGATTTTGCGATTCCATATTTTTGCTGAAACTTCAGACAGTGGTGTGCAATAAATGCAGTTCCTCTACCTCTAATCAAGTTAACTGGAAAAATAAAGCAAATTGTATTTTCGTCTATTATCAAAACTAAGTGAGTTTTTTTAAGGATTAAATAAGTTCTTTTGAGGAGAGTTTGATGAAGACCCTAAAATATGGTTGAGGAGTGAAGTTCAACAAATGTGATAGTTTGATGTGTACAACCAATGAATTTTTTAGTTATTTAATCTGCACGGTATTGCAAAGCATTAGTCCAAGATTTTTCCATACCAGGAAAAAAACCTAAGAGAATGAATGGTAACCATTAAAGGTATAAGAGAAAGATTCTTCAGCAAAAGAATAAATATAAGATAGCAAGCAATGTTCCATTTCGAGTGCAACCTTAATAAGACGTAAATTTCACGATGTGCCAGGATGGAAAATAAATACATCTTATGGATAACAAAATCAATGATAATATTTACCCGGCTTTATCAACGAAATAAAAAGAATAAATAAATAAATAATAAAAAATAATAAATTATTAAGTGTATACAGTGTTTGATTTTATCAAAAACTCAAATATAATGAGGATACAAAACAAAAGAGATTTAACTGGTCAAATTTTCAGAAGCTTTCAAATATAAAAAATGGCAATTATGAGAGAATATTCAGACTTGTCATTCTTTATATGCAGCATTCTACAGAAAGAAATTAAATGGAAGAAAAATGGAACTGTTTATCCTTCAAGATCAACAGAATCCCGACAGTGAATAACATACGCCACAAAGTCAAAACAGACCTATTTATATTCCACAAACATAGCTGAGAAAAATTACTGTGTGGAAAACAGCTCAAAGTCATTCAGTTCTTTGATAGAAACTGGATACTGAAGAAGATTTTTGATGATCTAGCCTCATTCACATATGTTCCTAGTTTAAAACAAAGGGGATCTCTAACACATTTATATGTATCCACATCGCTATAAGCAAATTCATTCAAATCAGAGCCAGGGAAGAAAACAAAACGAGATTTTCCAAGAAGGTGAGGCCATATATGTTGAAAATCATGTGTTCCTTAAGATGTGATGTTGCCTTCAACCACTTTGACATTATACGAAGCAATAAGCCGATACTTTATCTTATAGATTCAGGGCATTTTTTTCAGGTTGCCTCGAATAAATATGGTCAGTATCTAAATATCGAAAGCATGTTTTCTGATTCTAAGAACCCCGTTCTGAAAATTACTAATGGAAGTTTTTTATAATTGATACAGGTAAGTGCCTTGTGTATTATTAAAAAAGTCCATAAAAGCTTTTTTATATCACTATTTTGCAATGGCGTCTCTTATATGTATGATACTTTATAAAAGATTTTCAGGTTGTATTGAACTACCGTCGGAGTGATTTATTTTTCGGAGACGATGCTTAAGAGTGAATGTTTGGAGATTGTACGCTGCAAATGACAGTGAATGACTACAATACTTTCCTGTTCTTTTACTAAAATGAAACAATGATAATTCCAAGTTGGTGAAGTTTTAAATATAATGATAGAAGACAATGAAAATGTATTTTCCGAATGTAATATTGCGCTGTCATCGTGAATGTCTGCTTCTCATGTTGACTATAGGTGAGATTTGGTTACCTGAAAAATGAGTCATCAGTTAAAGAAATGTCCATGGTTCCGACCGAGTACATTACGAAAGTCACATCACTCGATAACTGAAAAATCTCTATAACAGTAACAAATTAAGTAAGAATTCTCTGCCTGATTATTCACAAAAGGTTGAATCGAATTTGAGAATAAAATAAAATTTTCTTGAATTTTTATTAAAAAGTCGTGAGATGCCAAAACCGGATTCAAACTCTAGATTAGCAGAGGCGGTCACATGCTTATCAATCAAATTGCTTCCGGAGTTTCTCCCACAGTATATCTGAAGAAATGTGAAAAAAAGGCATCATAAAAGTATAAGCAGCTATATAAAATCCTTGCAAGCAATACAATAAAATTTATGATCATAAAGCAAAAGTTAGGGAACAAATAGCTGGTAAATATACACAGTCATTATGGTATGAAATAATTTTTTGAGTTCTTTGAAAGTATCTGACAATAGCAAATAAGGATCTTAATTTTCACATGATGTTTTTTATTAAAGTTTACAACAATAAACAAGCTGAGTTCTTCTTTTATACGAAAATAAAATTCTAAAGAAAACACATGAGGCTGAAAAAAATTGTCAAACTACCCAACTTTTGCTGAAAATATATTCAATACACCCAAGTTTTGATCTATTATGTTTACGGTATTTAGAGCAAGTACCAATGGGCTGGTATTTACTGAGAATTACTTACTATTAGGAACTAGGTTAAAAATTTTGTTCAATGAGAACTAACAATTTCAACAATGATTTTTGATTCCATTTTTCTCTCTAGGTGCTTAAGCATATTTTTGATGACTTGTATTTTAGACGCATAT
>JAPMOR010010586.1:0-36006 GCA_026543865.1 Argiope aurantia | reverse complement strand
TTATATATATATATATATATATATATATATATATATATATATAATAAAATATCAAAATTCATTATTTTTCAAACAAAGAAGGGATGGGGGAGGAAATGTTTATACCCTCAACATCCAATCAGCGAACGAAAAATGTTTTACACTCCAATCATCTAATCAATAGGTTTTTTTATGTAGTATATTATAAACTCAATGTTTAGATGAAAATGATAATTTTTGATGAGTTTTTTGAAGATAACAATCCTTAAAAAAATTCTATGCATTATTTTAACGCACGTATGCCATTTTGGTATTAAAATAAATTCTTGCATTTTGTGTTCTAAAGATATTTTATGATCGACTGTTGCATCTTTCCGAAAGTGATATGTGCATTTTATTTTCTTAATTACTTTTCCACAATACCCATTGTTTTTTGTTGTTTTTTTTTCATTTTTGAAAGAACTGTCTTTTTTTATGTCTGAAAAACGACGCCAAATTTTCTATAATGGGGAGGGAAGATCTTTTATTGAGATTCATTTCTCTAATGTCAATTTTTTTTCTGAGAGTTCCAAAAATGACAAATAATTTGTATCGGAGAAAAATAAATCAGAAAAAAAATGTAATTGAAGTTAAAAAACGATGAAAAATCTCAAAAGTTGATATCTTTTCGATCAAAAGAATAGATTGCAGGGAACTATTAGCTACTAGAATATACCATGCATTTTTAATTAAACTTTCCAGCGTCATGTTATACATAACTGAATCTATTTTTTACTAAGCTTAAAAATTAAAATAATAATTCTCGAAAATTTCAGTAAATTAGCATTTTTTGTGTTTACTCGTAATAAAGTATGCACCGTGGAAGAAATCTTTATTTTCGTTTTGTAATAG
Source organism: Argiope aurantia (assembly GCA_026543865.1). Taxonomy (NCBI): domain Eukaryota; kingdom Metazoa; phylum Arthropoda; class Arachnida; order Araneae; family Araneidae; genus Argiope; species Argiope aurantia. Next base: position 35,136 of record JAPMOR010010586.1, on the reverse strand, counting down.
ATTGGTTTTTAAAAAAAGGAAATGCTTTCCGTATTTTTCAGTAGAAAAAGTGATTATTTTGAATTTATGAAAGTCAATTTAGATTGCTTTATTGATGCTTGAATTTTTCTATTAATCTTCCAATTTTTAAATCGTAATTTGAAAAACTACATGACACTATACACTACAAAAATGATTTATTTTCTTTGTATGAAATAATGTGTTTAAAATGACAAGAGAAAATTGTATTTTTATATAAAATTATTATCTGAAGAATTTCAAACTGTGTTAATTACTAAAAATCTACCTTTAATTTAACAGAAAATGTTATTATAGATTTTTCTTTATAATTGAAATGAAGCAAAATAAAACAAAATTTTGAAAAGCATTTAATATATTTTAATGATGTTGTATATTATAATGCTAACTGTAATATTTTTTTAAATTTTATTTTAAAAATCATGTATTTTTTCATCGCTCATCTTATATTATTATGGTGCATTTTCATTTTCTGGTATTTAATCATCGGTTATACTCTTTTGCATTTCAAAAATACTCTAAAAGTAAAAGAAAATAAAATGTTTAAAAATATTTTAATGGAAATGTAGGTTTTCATGTTTTATAACAATTCTTCACTTATTTACAAACCCATACAGTAAAATAAAATATCATTTCAATTTTTTTAATAAAACTATAAATTTATTTTATTTTTTCCCTTTAAGATGCTTCAAAATATAACTCAAAATCTTAAAATCACAGTGGCAGCCCAAATGTTCATTTTATCGCCTTAATAAAATTTAATTGTTTAGATGCTTATAAAATAATCAAAACAATTTTCAAATATATATTTTTAATAATAGAGTAAAACACTTACAAAAACATTTTAATACTTTAAACTAGATGTATTATTTTAAATATGAGATTTATTTAATTAATAATTATATTTCTTAAAAAATCTAGGATTTATTTTTTCTTAAACACATTGCATGGTGGTAACTCTAAAAATATAAAAATGCCTTACCTTCATATAGAATATATAGGTGTGGAAACATTTTTAATGCAACAGAATGCGAATGAATAATTAATTACAAAATTCCCTCTTTATATAGTCAAAAATTCAATTTTATATAGCCTAAAAAATAAAATTCTATAAGAAATAGAAATATATTTAAGAAATAATAACTAGTTTCTATTAATAAAGGCTCAGAATTACTGTTTCTCTGTATAATACGTGAAAGGCAAACAACGGAAATCAAAATAAAAATGACTTTCATTAATTTAATTTTAAAAGTATAAGATTTAGAAAAAAATAATTCAACATGTTTTTGATCTAAGTTACACTTTTTTAATGATTACACAGCTTAATAAAAAGCAAAATGTTCGGTATATAATAGAAAGAAAATTCCATTAATATTTTGGAATTTTTCAAATCAGCAAAAATTTGCTGAATTACATAGATATGTTCCCCCAATTTTTTTTCAGATTTATTTCTTTTGTTATGAATTATATCTTTTCCTCATTTTTAATTTTATTTTAAATCTCAAAGAAAAATTCCTCATAAAATTAAAAATAAAACATAAGTATTAATTGATTTCCACTAATTAATTACTTCTCACAACTCCCATATAAAAAATTTAATTAAAATTGTAAATTCAGTATCTTATATTTTAAAAAATGCACTGCTTTATGTTCTTTCAAAGGAAATTATGTTCTTACCTGCCAAATAAATTTTAGGGACAGAAAATTAACAATTATGGCAATTTTTAATTGTAATTTATTAATTGTTAACAATTATACTAAATTTTAAAAATAGATTAAATTTTCATTTTGAATTATATTTTTAATTCGATGTGTTTTATACTAAGTAAAACCTTTTACCGTTTAAAATATTTTTTATTATATTTAACAGATGCGGGAGAGTGAATATTTCCTTATTAGTAGACGAAGTATTTTTATCATAGTTGGAATCATTTCATATTTGGTTAACAATAAATTAGAACCTCTAAATATTTGCAATACAAAATGACAATAGTAGAGATTTTTTTAGATTCGAAGTTGACACATATTTAAATGCAATTAGAATATAAAATTTAAATATTTGAAGTGTCTTATCCTCATCTCAAAGACAACATCCAAAAGAATTTTTAAAAGAAAAATAGTGAGAATTAACATATTCCAAAGAAAGATAATTCTCTACTGATGACGGAAATAATTTTGCTGGATATTTAAATCAATAATATCTTCTTAGAAACAAAATGTCAACCCTTTTATGAGTTGAGCTGAAGATATATAAATATTTTTATATCGGATTTCTGTCATAATTAAAAAATCAAAAAATAAACGAAGTTAAATAAAATCACTCCAAATGTTTTAGCATATTTTCCTGATTTTGTAAATGATTCTTACAAAATAGCATAATTGCCCGCCCATTAATCAGAAAACTAATTTTCAATATTCAAAGTTATTAGTTTTCAACTGTAATATTGCAACAGATAAGAAAGAATCACTGGAAGATAATTTAAATGGTTAAATAATTCGAACGAGAATATTTAAACAAAATAACTGTTACTCCAAACTATTTTTTATAACAGTTTTAAATTAATAATAATGAAGCCAAATATTTTATATAATATTTTATAATAATGATGGAGCCAATTTTTTTTATTTAATAGTTTTGTAATAATAATGAAGCTAAAATATTTTTATATAATTGTTTTAAAATAATAATGAAGCCAAAATATGTTTATATAATTGTCTTAATGCATTAAGAAATACTATTGAAGTACATTAATATCTCAAGTCTAAAGGTAGACAAACCAAAATATTCAAAAACTTTCCATGGGTTCCAGTGATTTTTGTAAATATATTATTCATCATTAAAGTCAAATGTACAAGTGCATTAGATAAGTCAGTAAATTTATTTGATTAAACTAATCTAAAAGAAAGGAATGAGCCTTTGATTGTAAAATTTCTTCTTTCATGCATGTATTATTCACGTTAAAAGTAAGTTCAGTACTCCTTAAACCTCAGGCGTATAAAACCTATACTTTGACTTTTTATTTACGGTTTTGCTTTTATAGATTTTTCAAGTTTTCGATACAATGCAAAACATTTTATGTCCTTTCTCTTCTCATGCTTCTATGTGTTCGAACCGTAACTCTTTACCACAAAAGTTCTTTATTCTCAAAGGTTCTCTAATCTGTTCTTTCTGAAAACACTCTAGGCTTTGCCGAAAAATGGAAAAAATTACCATACAAAAGCGTCCCAAAAACTTATTTGAGCGACGAGAAGAGTATATTAAAAACCAAACTCCTCTCTATAGTTGCAATAAAATATTAATACTGCAAAGGTGAAGGCGAAAAAAAATATGAAAGAAGCAGGCGAGCAAATTCGATAAACTCGTGTTTTTGTCCATTGAGGATCCAATATTTTCATTAAATTTGCTAAAGGTGAACTTCTTTGTTCGCTGAGGCCCATAAAACGTTTATGAACGACATAAAGTTAAAACGTTATTCAAGAAAAAATTTTGTAGGCAGCTTGCTAGAAAGTGCATTATGATGACGCGTATTCCTCTTACAATGAAACCTTAAACTGCGTTTCTTCTGCAAAGGCCTTAGAAATAAAATATTGAGGAGTCACCCTACTTCCGTTGTTATAATGCAAAACCGCACACTACAATCTAGCTCTTTTTCAAGCATTTTCATACAAATATAGACAAGCAGTTTTTCTTTATATTTGACTTAAAATTTCCATTTCAATAATATGAGCCTAGGTACATTAAGTGCTAGATACTTTCATTAATTTAAATTAAATATAAATTAAATCAATCATTGTCTATTATTTATGAAAATTAATTAGAGTGTATGAAGTTCTATATTATTTCTTATATATGAAGGAAATAAACAAATTTCGCTTTATTTTCTACACATAGATCAAAGTTGGTTAAAAACGCAATTCGATCTATACATATTTAAGAAAACTTCAAAACTCTGTGGGCAAAATCTACAAAATCGTTAATTGTTCCAGTTTGTATTAATTTGCCCACGAAAGTGTTTGTTTTGAATAAGTATCACATTAAAATAATCTTGCATATTAAAGATTTATATACCTATTTAAAATTTTTAAAATTTACATATTTTTATGCTTATATGTCAAAGAAAAATTAACTGTTTTACTTAATCTTCTTTATATATACCGTAGATTATTTAAAAAAAATCTGGAAAGTCTGTTCTGCTCGCCGTAAATAAATTGCTTTTAGTACGTTTTCTTTATCAAATAAGGATATTTTTTTTTCTATTTATTACATTATATTAAAAAATTGTTCATTATAAATAAAATAATTATTTCCTATAGAGTATTTCAAATTTAACAAACTAAAAAAATTTCATCAGAATTAAAACGTATACAGGTTACAGAAAACTTTGCTAGCCTCATGAGGCATCTGAATCGATAAATTGTTAGCGAAAAATGCCCGAATTAGAAGAAATATCGTTTTCGAAATCATAAGCAGTTCCTTCTTTAATTCGGCACTTCTTTTCCTTCTCTTATTTGATTCTCTTCATAATCAGCAGAACATCAGGTCCTGCATTTCAAGATTGCCATAATGTAGTAAAAACCTATACCTTTACTAAAATTTGTTAAACCCTTCTTTTCATCTATAAATACCTGGGCAAAGATTCTAAAAGACAAAGAAAAAGCCAGGCAAAGAAAAAATTTCGAACTCACTCTTCTTAATATATGATAATTAAATTATTTAATTATTTCTCTTTTTGTCATAACATTATAATATGATAATTTCAATGTAAAATATGTCATCAACACTTGCATAATTGCGTTATCGCTTCATGACTTGCGCCAAGAGCAAAAATACACACAAGCAAATACACATTATTCATGGAATCTTAAAAAAGCTGAAAAAAAATGGGCGATTTCTCATCTTGCAAAATATAATTTTCACACGTAATGGAATATAAATGGCATTTATGTAATCGGCATAAGATCATGCTCAACATAGCCATCGAAAAGTATCGTTTTGAATATAAATATATGAAATATAAAACAAGACACTTATCGATTAAGTTTGGATTATGTTATGTTTTTTCATTAGTTTGATTAAAATTTGTCACTAAGCGAAAAAGAATATAATTACTTCTATAGACAATTCAAAGAATGCACAAAATATAGATTTATTCAAAAATTAAAAGAAATGCTAAAGCTGACATATCTTGAGGTGAATACCAGTTTCTTACAAACAAATAACTTTTAAGATTTAATTGCATAAATAGAAATTTCTAGAAAATTGTAAAGATTATAATTTTTCCTCTCATTTTTATAAATGACAAAACATACAATGAAAATGAAACTAAGATATCCTTCATTAACAAATTATTAAACATCTTTGGTTAATGAATTTAAAAGATCTTCATTATTTTCAATACACGTAAGAATTATTATTTTATACTTTGTTAATATCATATAATAAATTGAATCAGGCTAGAAACTAGAAGGTATATAAAGAAGAATCTAGTTTTATATGATTTGCTAACAAACAGGAAAGGAATGCTTTTAAGTGAAATTGAAAGAAGTGTTTGAAATTCTTTGCCTGAAATATAGATAACTAAACTGTAAAAAAGTAGATAAAGTAAAAAGTTTTGCTAAAGAAATGAAAATTTTCCTATGAATAGATATATTTTAACATTATGTGTATCTCACGTTTCTCGACAGACAGTATTCTATATATATTTTGAACATTTGCGAAGAATAAATCTCCCATTTACATATTTATTGGATGTAGAAAGATTTTACAAAATTTGATAAAATTATTCTACTTTGGTATGTTGTATTAATACACCGTTGCTTTCATTTTTAATGCATCTTCTTAAAATTATAAATACTTAAATTTTAAATATAAATATTCAAAAGTTTAGAGAAAAATGTGAAATAAAGTGATCATATGGATAAACATATTTGATAGAATTATTTGTTGATTCATATCTTGCTAAGATGAATGCTTATTAAAGTTTACTTAAAATTCTATGTTTCACGAACTGGATTAATTGAAGAAAAAACTGCTTGGTCCATTTGAAATATGATAAATTGAAAGTTGGTTTGATAAAATCTCTTCTTAATGATATATTTCAAATTATTTTATAATATATCCATATTATTTCGACAGTTGAAAATGTTTATTTTATCTTTCAACAAAACTAAAAAACATTCGAGTCAATGTAATTGATTTTACATGAACTTTACTGATATTGAAATACATATACGTATGAAATATGATATAAACAACATCTTATTATATATTATCATCTCAAGAAAGAAATAATTTTTGCAATTTCGATTTGAATAATAAGATTCAACCATTTTCAACCATTTCAACCCTTTTTCTGAAAGTTACAAAGTCATTCTTAATGCTAATGCAAGTGATGTCAGCACAGTATGTTCACTATCAGTATTTGTGTTTTTGATTATTATATTAAAGTTTGTGCAATGAAATTAAACCGGTTTACACATGCTCGAATTATTATTAATTCTGCAAATATGAAAGATATGTTTTTTTTCTGTAAAATTTCACTCTTTATCGACTTAACTTATGAAACAGTTATACACTTTAAAAATTCACTGAAAATGAATAGATAATAAATTCCATGGGAAACGTAAGATAACAGAAAAAATGGCATTTAAAAAAATTATATTATTCATTTTAAACCTGAAAATCATAGAAAATATAGGGATATACGTATTTGAACTTCACCAGTGAACTTTGGATTTGAATCTCGGTGATTATCCATCAGCTCTTCAATAGTAACAGGTCTACAGCTATATATTAACTGTAACTACGAATTCGTATCTATTTCTATACAAGAGCCAATATTTGTAATAATCTGTCGATTACCAATATGACATATAAGCTTTTTTTAGTTTTAATACATGAGAGTATATCCTTAAGACTTTCTCATGTAATTGTTTAAAATTATATATTTCGTGTTCAGAAACGTAGTACGGAGAAGAGCAATTGAGCAATTTTTCTCTATTACAGTTTGGCTGATTTCACTCCGAACAGCATCTATGTGATCCAAATAAAGTTCCATTATCTAGTTCTATGCATATTTCAGTTATTCTATACGTGCACACATGTATAAGCAGCCAGATAGACAGTGGGAAAACAGAAGGATTCATTTACAATCTGACATTAATTAGACATTTAAAACCATAAACCAAATTTCACTCGACAAATTCATAGAGCTTTAGGGTTTTCGGTTTTTATTTAAACATTGATCAAAAAGGTGGTTGTGGATCTGGCTCAAAAAATCAAGCATATCAACAATTTCTTGCAGTATTCATTTTCAAGCTCATAGTAAATTTTATTGGTATAGCTATTTCTCTTTATCTCAAAATATGTAGGCAGATAAGCATTATAGAAGCATATGTAGATAGATATAAATAGAATCAGATAGACACATTCAGAGTCATACACAGATAGTTATCCACAGTTTCAAATTTAATATTTTGATGATGATGTGTCCACGTTACAAGGGAAAGGGAGGTGTAATAGCTTCTGAGGATAAAGGCCTCTAAGCAACCGAGGGCAGAAGTCTGACTTCTAGCTGATATGAAGATGACACTAACACATTCGCTTGCACAACCCCTTTTACAGGAGGGCTCTTTTACACACCTCACCGATAGAGCAAAGAAATAGGAACAACTACATCCGAACCGGGCCACCCAGATCACGGGGAAGACACGCTATACCTATACCAGGACGCTCGGAATTTAACACTTTCGTAATGCGATATGACTAAAACATGGTTTTTCATTAAAACCTGACTATTTTGATAATAAAACTATTTTTTCTTAGTATATAATGTAAGCAAGAAGCTAGAATAAGGAAAATTTTTTATGTATGAACAGTCTCAAAATTTCATCACTTCACGAGGTCAGATCGTGTTAAATTTAAAGTAAAGTTCTGAAGTTAACTTTATGTTAAAACCAGAAATAATAATTCAATATAAATATTCATATACATAATCACATACAAAAGCATTCACGAAGAGGTGAGCATAATTTCATATAGCATATCTTTGTAATGAGACATATCTAAAACACAGTATATCCTTAAAATCTAAATATCTTGACGATGAAACTATTTTCTCGTAATATATATTGTAAGCAAGAAGCTAGAACTTGCAAAATTATTTATGTATGAAGAGTCCCAAAATTTCATCACTTCAGAGGTCAGATCGTGTTAAATTTAAAGTAAAGTTCTGAAGTTAACTTTATGTTAAAACCAGAAATAATAATTCAATATAAATATTCATATGCATAATCATATACAAAAGCATTCACGAATAGGTGAGCATAATTTCATATAGCATATCTTTGTAATGAGACATATCTAAAACACAGTATTTCCTTAAAATCTAAATATTTTGACGATGAAACTATTTTCTCGTAATATATATTGTTAGCAAGACGATGCTAACCTACGAGCAACCTACGAGACGAGACAACCTAACGACGAGACAACCTACTTGCAAAATTATTTATGTATGAAGAGTCCCAAAATTTCATCACTTCACGAGGTCAAATAGTGGTACATTTAAAGCAATGCTTAGAAGTTAAATTTATATTAAAACCGAAAGTAGTAATTCAGTACAAATATTCGGAAGGCAGATTTAAAGAAATTCATATATTTTTTCTTTAAATTAATATGTATCACGGACTTGATTTCGGAATATGAACACCGCTCTGTGTTTATTGAAATATTTATTCCCTCGGGATGTTGGCCTGAAGATATTGCTTCTATTACAGCAATCGACATTTATGCTACGCACTGGTTTTCGCAATATTTTACGAGATATATTTGCTCTCCTCGCTTTCTCTTTTAAGGTAGACTGATTCTGTGGGATGAGTTTTCTCTTTTCCCCACCCAACCTAGAAAGAAACGGAGTGTTTAATTTACGCTACATAAATAAGCAACCAAAGATCAAACAAGAAGGAAAAGTTGGAATATGCAAAGCTCACCTTCACTTGCGTAATAGAAGTATGAGAAAAGCGAGCCAGAGAAAACTTCCAGTAGAGAAATAAGAAAGAAAAGAAGGATCCTACTATGATAAAACCAAAAATGGAGAAAGAGAAGCAAAAAGCGTCTTTCGAGCCATTTGTTTTAAGAGTTTCTGCGGCTGGGGCTGCCACTTTGTTTGATTGCTTCCCGTCCCAGGGGCTCTTCCTTTCCAGACGGACGGACAGACAATTGGGGACCATCCTCCTCAAACAAGGGATAACCGATAAAAGTATCTGACAACAAATTGAGGGCAAAGTGTTTCTTTTGTTGCTGTGACTTTTGTGGTAAGGCATTATACGACGATCAAAAGTGTTAAACGACTGCGGGAAGGACAGAAGAGGTGCAATGGCAATCGACTCGAATTATTTCTGGTTCGGATACATCATATATTGATTATGATCTCATGAAAAGGAATTTATATTTTTTTAAATAAATACTCTTGAAAAATCTTTATATCTTTTTGTACAAGATAAAAAACATTTTTTTTTATTCACAAATTTTATATATTTAGAATTTTTATCAAGTCTTTGACATGAAATTATAAACTAAAAAAGGCAATAGGTGGGTGGTAATTTGGAATATTGTTGTTTTAAAACTGTATACAATGCTTTTCTATTAGCAATAATCAAAATATGTTTTTGAGTTTAGAGTTTTCCTTATTCTGATTCTCATATCCCATATTTTACAAATGCTAGAAATGATGCAGCATTTTCTCAAAATTTAATATTGCACTAAATCGGAAAATATCATACATATATTTCTTATGAAATAAATAATGACAAATAAAAATATTGAAATAGTGTAAATTATGGATATTGGCATGCATCTTATATAAGTTGACAATTATCTCAGATCCTAATAGTATTTTTCCTAACAATCTTTGTATGATATATAGAGGAAGCATCATTTAATCTATATGTTTTTGTAATGATACAAAATACATGAATATTACTAGAAAATTGCCACCTTAGATAAAGAAGAAACAATTAAAACCATAACAGGAGTTGGTGTATATTAAGATGCTTTCAGCAGTTTATATATTAAAATAAAAATTATGCTGACTGAATTTCTTTTTTGAAATTTATGTTTAATATATGTTGATTTTAATAAGTGATGTGTATTTATTATTAGAAAGCAGTGCATATTAGATTTGCTGTTATGAAGAAGTATATACACATGATAAGTTGTGAAGAACATTTATTAAATTCGACAAAAATCTGATAATTGATCCATTAAGTAAAAATATATTTTATCTGATAATAAATATGTATGTATATGTGTATTCAGTCTTAAAAATTTTTTTATCAAGAATTTATTTGCAAACATTTTTAGCTTACTTTCTAACTCATATATTCATCTACAACATAAGCATATCTTTATAGTACTTTATTTATTTAAGATATCAGTACGTTTATTATTAATGAGAAGTCATTTTTCCTTCTGAAATTGTTGGGAATTTTCCAAATAGCTTTTATTATCTATTTTTAAGCAAACCTGGGTATATTTATTTCGAAAAAGTAGAAGTCTTTCAAAAAACATAAAATAAAATTTATTAGAATATCTTTATTTATCAGTTGTATAATGTCGTCTAAGGTTCCAAGCCAAGTCCATGTTTAATTATGAATGATAATGCTGATTATGAACAGTATTGTATCTTGAATTATAAATGATAATGCTGACATTTATCTAGTATGCTTTTGTAATTACCTTTTCCTGAAACAATTGGTAGTGAGCCAAAATACTTCTACTATCTACATCCAAGTATATATTAAATACATATTTCATTTCACAAAAAAAAATAAACGATTATCCTTTGGCATACGTGCATATTTACAAATGGCGCAAGTGGAGCAAAAAGAAGACAGGCAAAGTGATTCTAATTAATAAAAAGCATAATATGTTTATTGCCGTGGATGCTACGGGAGCATCCTCGGGGAGTTTTTAAAAGATAATGCAACAAATGAGACGAAAAGCAGATAAATGAAAGGTCATTAGGTTCAATGAAAAGATCTCTTTAAATTTTATGCCGTCGTAATGCAGCCACTTCAAGTGTGATAAAAATAAATTGTCCTCCTCAATAAAGTGCTAAATGATGCTCGAAGAATTTACAGCGAGAGAAGCAAAAATTAAGAGCTCGGGCGTATCTTATGTCGTTTATTATTCACAGGACACTTGTCATTTTCTGGCATATGCGAAGTTTTTCCCCAAGAGGGGGATGCGGTTTTTCTCCTAATTGAAGGCGATCTTAAGACAAATTACATTTATTTGATTCTAATATTACATACTTGAGACAGTTTACATGAATTAGAAATGGCTGGTAATTAAGGACCTCAAGTTGATTTATTTGCGCGCTAAGACCCCTTTGCTTTAGTTTTCCATTTATTTTAGTACTTTCTATTGTTTAAAATGTTGGAGCGTGCAATTATTTAAGGATATATTTTTTTAAAGATAAGTTTATGGTGTTTGAGTAATTCTGTTTTTTGTTAAATTCCTTTATTTTTATTGGTGTTTAATTATTCTGCATTTAGGTGCTAATTATGATATTCTCAGACGAGACAATTATTAAATGATAGCAGTAAAAAAAATCTAGAAAAAAATTGAAATGTTTTCTATGTGATAGAATATAAAGCTTGATTTCTCACTAATTAAAAATTTGATTTTTAAAACTTAATTATGTATTTTAACAAAACTTGAGATTATTAACTCCTGATAAAATAGTTTATTCAATTTTCTGTATTTCAAACAAGAAAACGTATATTATTTTGGAAATCATTTCTTTGTCTTTACAATGAGTACATTTTTCCAATATTATAAAAGCTGCTGAATTCACCCAAAAATGTGTCTTTCAATCATGATTTTAAAATAATTTATTCATTATATATGGATTTTAAAATTATATAGTTTTTTCCCGTATTTCTTTGGCACATAGCAATCACTTATAAAAATATGTTAATAATTATCATAGTTACTTAACAGCTGGCATTTCTAAAAATGAACCAAAAGCGACCTATAATCTTTAATTTTTAAGAATTTTGTCCATTTGAAATGTCTTTTTTTATTTTATTTTAAGTTAAAATGAGCATTTCTGAGAGGCTAAAATCCCATATAAAACTTCTCAGAAGTTCAGTTATCTTTAAAATTCTTTTTCTACTAGTTTTGAATTCAAAATTACTTTGTCTCTTGCAATAAAGCAAGTAAAAAGTAAACCCTTGGTTAATATAATGTGCTTCTTGGAAAAAAAATTATGAACAATTTCTCTTTTTCCAAAGATTTATTTAAATTAATTTTAATAAATAAAATTCATATATGCAAATATATGGATATCGAATGGAAAAGAAATGTATAAAAATAATAATGAACAATATAAAACCGATGAAAATAAAAAAATAGATTAGATAACATGAAATTATGAAAACTAGGTGATATAATTTTTGCAAGATTATGACTTGTTATCATTGTTCTTTTTCCATTTTTTTTGTCATTTTAATTAGGTTTTATTGTATAAAATTATGCAAATATTTTCTTATTCCAGACTTGCCATATGTAGTGGATGAATTATTTTATTTAAATATAATACAAAAATGCCACTTAAAGAAATTGAGCTGTTATATAGAAATTACTAAGGAGACAGTAATATAATAGGAATCTTCTTCCAAAAAGACCTCTATTGCATGAGAACTGAATCCGTTTGAAATCAAGAAGCCTTCAAATAATCGACCACAATGTATGTTTAAAAATGTTACTTTTGCAAGCACGATTTTATAAAGTTTCAACGCATTCTTCAAAAAATAACCAGTAATCACACACACATATATATATCTATATGAATAGATAAATAAATAAATATGGATATATATATATATATATATATATAAATTATACATAAAATTTTCAAAGGAAGAAATTTAATAGATATATGCATACTTGATCATATAATTTTTTTTAAATATGCATAGTTCTAACATCCATTATGAGTTTAACTATGGACAAATATTATGCTTTTGTAGCAATTCATATTTAAATGCATTCACAAGGCCGAGCATATAACACACCAACAAGTAAAGCTTCTCTTAAGGGAAAAAAATAGGAAGTATCTAGTCATAATGCATCACATTAATGACTTCTAAGTAAAAATTCAGGAAAAATAAAAAGCAAAAATAGGAAAAATTACCAAATCATTAATTACATTTGAAACAAAAGCAATCTAGTTTGGTATTTTTATAAAAAAGTTATCTTTTTATTTCAATTAATCGATATAAATTAATTAATATAAATATTCTTTTAAATGTTCTATTTCCTTACCTTCATCCTATCTAATTATGGACTTCATTCAAATAGATGCTAAAAAATGTCATTTGGAACTTCTTTTTTTTTTGATGAATCTAAAAAATGTAGGGAATAATATAGTGAGAAAAATTGTTTTAGCATGTGTACTATTTTGTAAAAAGTGATGGATATTCGGAAAATATTTAAAAAATCAATATTTTTATCAAAACTTACCATTCTGTTAAAACAGAGACAATTTTTAATAATAAAATACTATTAAAAATTGTAATGTTCATATGTAAATTGTAATGTAAATGTTCATATTAAAATCATTCCTTTGAACTTTAATTTTATTTCAATATTTTTATTTTTATTTATTTTATTATCCACTTAAAAAATAAATAACTGAAAACAAATATTATTTCTTCGTAGTAAATTAATTAATCTTAGATTAATTTAAGATTAATTTAATACACCTTCTTATTCTTTAATCTCTATGTTTTACACAAATCTTAATTAATTCGAAATTGCTCTCTAAGACTCTGACCAGTTAATCTATATTACAAACAATTAGCTTCCATTAAACTCACAATAACAATTTTAGCTGTTATCCTAGTAGACCTAATACAATTAGTTTCTTAATCCTTATTGAATTCCCTTGGTCACGTCACGTTCTTCTTAAGTAGACACGGAACCTCACTAGCGGTCACCGGAGAACGAAACCAGAAACAACCCTCACCTCTACGAAGGTCAATAAAAGAGAAGCTAAGGAACGCAGAAAGGTCATGTTATTTATATTTTTATCTTCCTAGTTGATGTTTAATTCTTTTTCTTTATTTATTTTAAAGTATTTAATAGAATGTCAATGAAAATTTCAGATAATTTTAGATTTTTTAAAAATAAATGACAAATAACCACGATGAAGTTGAAGAAACTAATGAAAAATAAAATTGTAAGAAATGCTTTTGAATAGAAACTTTTTTTTCAGACGTATCTATGTAAATTTTGATGAAAAATATTTAAGTGATTTTCCAAAAAATGTGTAGATTATCATAAATAAGTATTTCCTGTTACTTTTTTAATCTGATATTCATAGAAAATATTTTCTGTTGCTTATTTCAAAAATTAGAAAAATAAAACATGTGTTTCCTTTGATACTTCATTAAAAAATTAATTTTATTTATGTTTTTATCTTCAATTTGATGTTTAATACTTTTTCTATATTTATTTTGAAGTATTCAATAGAATTTCAATGAAAATTTCAGATAATTTCGGATTTAATAAAAATAAATGACAATTTTCAATCACAATGAAGTTAAACTAATGAAATGTAAAATTGTAAGAAATGCTTTTGAATAGAAACTTTTTTTTCATAGGAATCTGTGTATATTTTGATGAAAAGAATGTAAGCGATCCCCCCCCCCAAAAAAAAGGCAGTTGATCATAAATAAGATTACTAATAAGTATTGTCAATTACTTATTTCAGAAAAATAAAACATATTTTTTTCTTTGATGCTGCATTAAAAATTAGTTGACAAGAATTCATTTCATTACATTTATGTCACATTAGACAATTGCTTTGAAATGAATCTTGCAATTTTCGCTTCAAATTCTTAAACCAAATATGAATGCATTTGAGTACGTCTCTCCATATATCTATAAAAAAACATGTAAGAAAACATTTAAACTGATTAATTTAACATATTTCAGACCTGTCTATGAAATTTGATTTCAAACCGTAAATTATTTAAGACTTATTATTAGTTCCATTCGCAATTTAAATCCGTTATAATGGCAAAGAATAAGAAGGAATTTCGAAGAAAATTCTTGTTATAACGAGCCTCTCATAATAAGGAATTAAAAAACTACATAAAAATGAGGAATGATTCTCACTTTTACGTCTTACTTTAGATCTATTCTTCAATAAAAGAAAACTGTTTTTGCTCATATATTATCAGTCTATTAACTTAGAATTAATGAAATAAAATAAATTTCTGAAAATAATTTGCTTTAATAACTGTGAAAATATCAAATAATATTTAATTCCATTGACAAATCGTTTTTGCTTTGGAACATTTCTGGTGTGTTATTTATTTCGTCCTTCTTTATTGCAATTGTTTTCTCAGTTTCAATAGTGCGCTCATCTGTCTCTTTCATCCGTGTTGCCCCATCGTCATTGCAAATTCTACCAAATCACAAATTTTACCAAAGAGCATTTAAATACAATTTATTTTGCAACAATTCCCGGCTTCTAGAGAATTTAATTATGTATCCACATTGACACATACCTCTTTATGCAGTTTAGAAAGTACATTCCCTGATACTATACAAAATTTCTTAGCTTCAGGTATATTCCACTTCAGTATTTCCCAATTTATCAGTATTTATATTTGCTTTAATTTTCCTAATAATTTTTTTATTATATCTAATTTCAATATTTGCTTTGATTCTTCTTATTATTTTTCTTAATATGTATGCTTTCAATATTTGCTTTAGTTATTCAGTTAAATTAATTAAGGATATAGTTGGAACATTTTTATTTCGCCATTTTAATTCTTCGTAGCCTCGTGATTAGTGTTATTTGTGTCATTTCCAAAGTAAAGGTTCAATATTTTTCAGATCACTTTATTTAGGGTTAGAATCAAAATTTATTTAATTTTTTCTCTAATATTTTTATATTTAATATTAACTAGTTGATGCCACATACAAATCACATAGTAATAGCAAGAGTCGCATTCAATAACTCAATAAAAATAACTGGATTTTCACTATATATTTATGTTTTAATATTTTACAATGCTAATTGAATAAGATGACATTGATTCAAAATTAGATCGAATATCAATGCTATAATACATTTTATGGAAAAGTATCGATCTATATTTTATATCTAAACATGAATTTTTCAAACAGCCTTGGATATGACTTAATAAAAATTGTGAAATAAGGGAAAAAAAACTTTAAAAAAGCCATTCTTCAATAGATTTTTATACCCTCATAACATGTGAGATTCAGGGTTCGTTTCAGTGTACAGTCCTTCAAGAATTAAATTAGGGTTCTACTGATATCATTTTGCTTTCGATGTATTTTGTGTGAAAAAGTAATATTTTCAGTAAATCATTATTTTCAAATGACACGAAACTCATTTTTTTTTCACAATTTCAACAAATTGTACTTTGTTTTGCTGTAGTTAAATATAAACTGTATGGAAGCAGATTAGTTTATACTATTATACTTAGATCTAAGCTGTATATACTATTATGCTATTTATACTGTTATACTATAGCTGTTTATACTATTATACTTAGATGAGAAATCTAAAATTTAAACTCTTTAAAATTCCTTAAATTTACGTATCTTTTACAAATGTTTTTTTCTTTCATCCATATTTTAATATTTTAGTTATAAATTCTTTTCAATGATCATCATAATGAACTTAGAAGAATCAGAGGTCCAATTTCGGATATTTCAAATAGTTTTCGAAATAGCATAAATATTCTCATTTCTTTGTGTGGCTTTTTTAAAAATATATTAATCTTTAAATTTTTTCGAAGCAATATTTTTACATATCGATTTCTACTTCTATCAAGTTCTCCGTTGTGAATTTACAAAAAGAATTTCAAGTAAGTTAAATAAAACTTTTTTGTCTTTTAACATTTTATACTAGATACGATTTCGGTAAGATCAAACTGAGAGAAATAGATTTAAAGATATAAATTGAAAACTATTACGACTAAACAAGCTTATATCAAAACATTTATATTTCTCAACAATGAAAAAATAATCTCAACAGTAAGAAAGTTATAACTTATAAAAATGCCTGTTTTTTCTATCTTAATCTAATTAAATTTAGTTATAATTAGAGAAAATTTAAAGAATTTCGAAAATTCATTGTTTTTATATTTTTAATGCTTTAATATTACAGATATTTAAAATTCTTTTCATGGAATGCTTATGGAAACCAATAAATAAATGTAAATATTTAAATAAAATATGTAAATTGAAAAAACCAACTTAAAACAATCAAAGTTTCTAGAGAAAATAAATGCATGAAATCTAATTTATAAACCTCTATATAAACTTATAAATAGAATGCATGAATGAATCTTATTTTATGAAGAAAAAAAACTATGTTATAGAAAGTAGCTGAAAATGTTGCCTAGTTTGAACGAAAATATTCTAGCAGGCATTTTATTTTGTCATAAAGATACTTGATGATTTAATAAAATTAATTAATCAATTGTATATGTATTGCTGAGTTTTAAAAAATTTATTTTTTTCATTAAAGAAGATCTAGAAATTATTTAAAAAATATATCCACTCGATAAATGTTTGAACATGTCGATTCCCAAGACTTGTTTAATTAAATTCATAATGATTCATAATTTAAAACAACTGCTTTAATACAGTTTTTAAGTGAATATCTTTATGAATTACAATAATATATGTCTTAACAATTAGTGATCGATCTAAACGCAAAAAATGGCAAGGAATATTAATATTATGCAATACATTAGAATATATGAATAAATCATAATATATGCAAAATTGTGGATGAAACACAAATTTATTCCGATTTTGGATGTCATCTGAAACGAATATGAGAAATTAAGTTTCCACATGTATCTACATTTTTTAGCATTTTTGAATAATGTATGCATCCTCAGTAATTATTTTAAAAAAATTAAAAATTTGTTTTTTTAAAATGAAGATAAAAATCTTTATATTCTTTAACATTAATTCAAATTATTATTTTTACTACGATTTCATTTAAAGTTTTAACATAGAAACTTCCTTACAATTATATATAGTTTATTATCAAAATCAGCAAATTAAGAGATTAATTCTGAATTTGGATACTATTCATTGCACGGAATGTAAAATATAAGAATAACATATCAGAATTGCAGAATGCTTCAAAAAGCAGAATGTAAATTTAGAAAATTACGGATATAAATCAATATTTTCAATCTGCTATCATCATGAAGTCATGCAGAGTACAAATTCATTATATAAAGTATATATTTAATTATTTAAAAAATCGTATAACGTATTTTAAATGCAATGCAGAAGATTTAAAATTTTTCACATTAAAGAAAAAGCAATTTTAGTAATTGAATTAGAACCTCGAGATGGTTGTGCATTACACACAAATGGCATTAGCACTTCATTTGAAAATACATTAATAATTTGATCAAAATTATTAATGCAATTAACATTTACAGCGCAGCCGTCTGACATATGGTAAATATTCATTACGGAAAGGAAACGTATTCTAAGTATTTATTTTATCTAATTCAACCTTCATCTTTAACCTTGTATATTTGTAATAAATTATTCAAAATATATCTATGCTATTTTTAAAGATTGATGAAATTTATTAATAAATCTTCATCGTTAAATTAACATGTTTAAATCAATTCTATAAAGTCTTCTCTATAATCGAATTTATTTAATGATGAAAAGTTAAGAAATTACAAATGCAAGAATTGGGACGTTTTATTATAATCTGATAATGAAAACAATTATTTCTATAATTTCAATATCGACAGCTGGAAGCTCCATTCATGCATTTCAAAATTTCTTATTCCACATTTAAAAAAAAATCCAAGAAATCATATCTTAAGAACTGAAAAAATTACATTAAATATTTTATATGGCGAAAATATTCATCGAGATTTTTATTTCAATATATAAACTGGTTTTATAAGGATTATGAAGCAATAATATTTACCATAATCTAAATAACCATATCAATACTAACCTATGAAAATCAAAATGTTCATAATTAACGTTTATAAAATACTCTACTTCCAATAGAGAAGGACGTAAAGAATGTTACTGAAGTAGTTCCTTATTTTTGCCTGAACAATTAATGACTCAAATGAAAGATTTATTAATCGAGCAATTTCCATAATGAATGTCTGTTCAGAATATTTGCAGATATGCATAATATTTAATTAGTATTAGGTACAAATCCAATTGGCTGATTTTAGACTCTTTAAATTAAATATAGCTTGGGAAAAGAACTCTAAGTTGTGTTGCATTCATTTTTATTAATGGATTTTCATTCATATCTTAAGCTATAACATTTCAGTTTTAAATAATATTTAACTGGGTATATTTTTTTTTTTCAAAATTCATGTGAACTAACATATTTTCAGTGTAAAAATAGTGTAAAATTCTTCAATAAACCCTTCTGTAATAGTGATAGATATTTTAGGTTTAATATGGAACAGTCCAATGTGTATCATTAAAAAATAGAAAAAGGGTGAGATGCATAATTAATGTGTAATTAGTAAGAATATTATATGATTTCTTAAAATCAAACAATAAATGATTTTTTAAAGGAAAAATTTAAATTTTGAATGAAATAATTTGAAAATGAAAATATATTTTATAAATAATTTTTGATTATTACGCATTCAATCTTTACGAATAACTATATTTTTACACTTTCAGCCGTTATACAAGAAGAAAAAAGAAAATAAATTGATCACAGTTTTAGGAAAAATATTTATTTCTAGTTTTCGCTTTGATTCAGTCGCTTGATACTTTTCCACAATTTTTTCTGTAAGCATCTCCCATTTAAATTTAGATATTTGACTTACTACGTTTTTAATGACAATGTTTTAATACATGCAGAAATATATTATACCAAAAATAGATTAAGACTTAAATAATGACCAAAATTTGAAGATTAATTATTTTTATGATGATAATACTTTTCCTGTCTATACAATAGATACTAGAAGATAAAAATGTTGTGTTTTAAATAATTTTCATCCTATTTTTCAATGATTAAAATATTCTTTCGATTATGTAACAATTAATATTTCATTATATTTGTGACGCAAATAAGAGGGTGATATATCTTTCATTAAAAAAATCATTTTCTCATGAATTATTAATTTAATAAAACACAGATCTCGATAATTTTCTTTTATTCAAAACCATGTCTAAATATATTGCAAACACATTTACTAATTTTGTTAATAACACAATGGTTATATGCAGAATAATAGAAGAAAGAAATGAAAAAAAAAAGAAAAGAAAACTCCCTCTCGACCGAAAGACAAATATTTCTAGTTAAGTTGGTAAACGAAATTTTTCATAAGAAATACTTCTTGCAATTATACGGAAACTTAGTTAAAAGGAATGTGCTCTTTTTTAATGAAATTAACTTAAACGAAGAGACTCTTAGGTATCTTTCGCTGATTCGAAAAAGGCAGATAATTCAATTAAGCATTTTCCCCTGAATAAACAAGACATTCAGATCGTTCTTCGAGGTTTTTGTTCTTTTTTTCTGTTCCTTTTCTTTTCATTAGAACCGTATGCTAAAGGACTTTATGTTGCATTATTTAATTTTAAGAATCAATCAAGTTGCATTTTTAAAAGAAATGATTAATTTATATGTAAAGAGATATATATACATATATATAAGTGCGATTCTACTATCAAAGGAAAGAGAAATCAATTACAAAAATTGAAGTTGTTAAATTATTAGAATAAATGTATTCCTGTGACTATATTTCTGTGGATTAACGAATCTGGATTGAAAAAAATATCAAGGTTAAATACAATGTCTACAAAAATTGGATTCGTTAAATTATTTGAATAAATATATTCATGTGCCTATATTTCCGCTGATTAATGTCTCGTCATTGAAAAAAAATATCAAGGATAAATACACTGTATCATCTTTTGAAACCATATTCATTAAACAGTTTCTCCTATTAAACATTAAACTTTCTTTTCATTTTGTGATAAAACGGAGTTAAATAACTTTTATTACTATAAATATTATCGATTAAATTTCCTGTACTTTTTAAGTAACAAAACAGCTTAATACTATATTAAAATAACACTGAAAGAAATTAGAACAGAATATTTATAATTTTTATTTGAAAAATGCAATTGAAACGATTTTATGCCTAAAATTTGTCATTATATGTTTGATTAGCCATCATATAATAGTTAACATTTTCTTTTATTCGCAATTCAACCGCATCATTTTCCCTAAATCCGATCAGCAAATAAAGTTTTCGAATGATATTTTCTGTTTTGTTTTTGAACTTTATTATGTATTTATGTAATTATTACGATCGTGGATAAAGTTCTCTTTTTTCAAATTTAACATTAAACAAACTCACAAAAGTTAAAAAAGAAATATTTGATTTTTACATGAGATCCCTTCTATCTTCTCATATATTTTCCACTTTAACTCAAGGAAAACGAATTTTAACGGTTTCCTAAATGCGTAAAAGCCTCCGAAAAATATCAATGCGTTAAAAATATATTTAGTCTCATTTCTAAAATAATCTTAGAACTTTCTATTAATATCCAAAATGCCCCTGAAACTCGGTCTTGCATAATAAATTTATATTAAAGTCTCGGAAATATCAAGAAAGATTTTCTGGATACATTTTAATAACATAAATGCGTTTAAGTAATAGGTATCTTTCAAATGAGGGTCGATTAAATTGCGATATTAGTGATATGCTTCACCTTCTTTAATTCTGTATCGGAATATTAAGCGCATTTTGATGCCTCCTTGGACCATTCGAAGGATTTGTAACTCTAGAAATTTAACATCAGGAATTGGAAGGCAAGGCATAGACGCCAGCTTAAATTGATTATTTACGATTCACTGGTTATCCGAGATTCCCTAAAACTGAAAGAAATAAAATTTCCGAGAATTCAGCAGTTACTAATGACATAAGTTGGTTTAATCCACAGCTTTGCGTATTTCGAAATATCTCACCTGTCTGACTCGCTATTAAATTCAGATCGAAGCACTGTTAATCCCATTTTCGTGCCCTTGTTATTCCGCTTTAGTTTTGCTTTTGGTACTCAACATAGAATTTTGTACGCCAAGGAAATTAAATCATCGTCTTTCATTCTGGTGCATCCATCAGAATTAACAGTTGTACCCGGCTTGCTTCGCGATTAATCTAAGTTGCAAAGTTTCAAGAATCGAATTCATTCCGCAAGATGAATTATTCAAAAGTGCACACTCTGCTTGAGCTGTCGTTTTAATTTGCACTGTGTAGGAATAATATTGTATTCTGTCACTGCAGAGTCAGTTAAATTTGGGTGATTATTATATATAATGCGTGTTCAAATAGCTTGCCCATTGCATTTCTAAAATCCGCATTTCAGTGTTAAGTTGTAGCAGATGCAAATACGATTTCAAAATCCAAATTAGTAATGTTATATAGTATAATAGACACACTATGCATACTTCATGTAAACATAAATGGGTAAGTTTAACACGTGAAAATGATTTTACTTTACTCTCATACTTTAGAAACAAATTGTTCATGTGTAATGGATGAGTTATTCTTACTTTAATATTCTGTGTAGTATATCACTATTCATTATTTATATTTAGCCCAGTTTCATTGAGTTATAGTGAATTCCAATCAGTGAAGAAATACAAGATTTATATGAAAAGAATTAAGATTAAAATTCTTTGTTTTACAGAAAAATAGAAATTATCTGTAAATGATTGAATATTTGAATTTGAATAGTAACATATATTGGAAAATCCAAGTAGAGGCACTAGATGAACCTTTCAATTTATTGTCTGATTATGCATACATCTTCTACAATGTTTTTTTTTTAATTTTTCTATTTACTTCATCATTATTTAACATACAAAATTATGCATGAAAAAAAATGTCGTAGCTCAATGTTTTTGAAATATCAGAAAAATATCACACATTCTTTGTTGTTTTTCATGATACTATTTATACAATTTCTTGTTTAAAACAAGTAATATAAAAAAATAAGTAAATTCCTACTTTCCGCAAGAATTGAACTTGCATTATCAACCTTCACGCGTAAAATACTGAAATCCTTGCATTTTACCGATTGAGCTGCTCTCTCTTGATTCCAATTTTTATTACAAACTACTAAAACTCTATTTAAAGTATTAAAAATTAATTAAATTTAATAATTAATGAATTAATATTTGAAAAAACTGTATTAACAACAAGTGGCATCCGCTAAAAGTTTAAAAAGTTGTATTTAAACTTGAGTGGATGAATAAAAAGTATTTTATTACCGATTGAAAATTTGAACTAGAAATATAAATATATAGAGAGAGAGTGTAAACTAATAGAAGGAATTGAATAAAGCCAAAGAAATAATAATTTCTGAAGAGTCCAATGATTAATATTGACAAATATATAAAATGCAAATTCTGAATATGAATTAAACAATTTTTATATATACATCTCAAAATACAGAGAATTTCTGTCAAGAAAAAGTTTATCTGACAGACTCTTTTTTAAATTATCACTAAATTAAGATTCGTTGATTTATATAATATATTTACATGCATTTCATATGCATATAAAAATATGACGTAATTCGAATAATTATTTGTTTTCTTCGTACTTCTGAAGAAGATACTACTTTTTTTTATATACGAATTCCTGGAAAATAGTCTTAAAAAACGTACGATTAAAATTATTAAGGTTCAAAAATATTTATCTTTTTTTCAAACATAACATTGATTTTACAATTAAATTTTCTTTTCAAATAATCCTTTTAAAAAATATTGAAAAATATTTTAAAATAATAATTTAATGATTAGATTTTATATTTTTGGAAAATATATATTTATGCAACCTGTTTACCTTCACTTGCTTCATTCTGGAAAATACGGGGCTCTAGAAAAATTCTTCCTCATTTAAAAATATGTTAGATTTTTAAAATTTGCTACCTTTATATGTTTCAGGTAACAATACAGTATTTCCTATTTCAAAACGTAAATGCCATTTAATCGGTTGATCAATTTAAATCTTCATTCTGTGCTAGCAATCAGAAGGAGACAAAAAATTATTTTAAAATAAAAGGCAACAAAATAAATTCAAAATATTCTAATATTTAGTAAATCAATTAATGTTTTCAATTAAAATCTTTATGTCGCACATTTTAAATTGACATCAACCAATTGATATCTTGCAACTGTAGGATTAAATAGCTTCACCAGCTTGTAAACAGATTACTAAGATAAACGCAGTGTAAAGAAAGAATATGCAGTGGAATTAATAATTATAATATAAATGTTATTTTTAGTTTATAATTTATTCAGAATTGGAATTTGATATTTTAATTAATTTTATACTAAATACAGATAAAGTTAAGAAATTATAATATGAAGCATATAATGTAAATAAGTATTAAAGTATGATTTTTAAGAACCAAACCTATATAATTTTATCTTTCCTCTTACATTTAAAATGGAAATATAGCGATCATTTGAATCAACAATTTTATTAAAAAATGCTTTCGTATTATTCCCTACAGATGATTCTCCTTTACATATATATAGTAGAAGATTTTTTTTGTATCAGTGAGTATTTAAAATATAATTAAATTTTACTAACAATCTAATTCTTAGAATATAATTTTTAAACTACTTTTTAAAAAATTTCTAAATAAAAAATTTTCAAAAATAATTCTGAAGAAGTAGTTGATGACAAATAGATTTTTCTTTAAATATTTTTTTATTCAAACGTTTATCAATGAATGATAACTGTACGAAAACTTCATTAGAAAGCATCTCTTCAATATTATATTGTATTTTTATCGGCCGATGATAAACGTGGCGCTCAATCCCACACAAATTACATAAACATATTTTAATATAAAAATCAATGAAGAAATTTCTATTTCATTAATTAAAAAAATTACAATTTTATAAGAATTTTCAGAAATTTTTGTAAAACTAATATATAATTAGATTTTATTTTTAAGATAGAATACTTATCAGCAACACAAATCTCTGATCATCATTCTACATCTCCAAAAATTCTACAACGCAGAACATGCATTAAACGTAATTCCTTTTTGAATTTAAAACATAATTTGTCTGAATTGCTCCATCAGTTTTAAAGCTGAAAGCTTATTATGTATCTCCAAGGTGATTTCTCTAATATGGTAATTCTATATTGCTCCTTGTTGCAATAAATAAATTAGATATAATATTCTTTGAATGCGAAACAATAAATCTTCGAAAGCATTTATTACCAATTTCTCTCTTTTCCTCACAACTGCTGATATCTAAAAAAAAACTGCAATTGCTTCATGATCTCGGAATGATTAAACACGATATATCTCCATTATTTCAAATAGCCTAAAACGATGTGTTAATGGAACGCGTTAACCTTTTCATTTCTGGTGTCACCAGCCATCTTCTACATCCGTTCTCTTCCCAAAAACTACTTTAAATATCTTCCCAAATTATATTCCGATCCGATACCTGGGAGATATCTTCCCGTTTACTGGATCAAAAGCATCTTCTAAATTATTTCCTTCTTCCTGATTTCTGCTACCGCTCAACCACCCCGAAGCGAATTTGTGAGTCAGGAACCCCCCTCAGGGGGGAAAGGAAGGAAAGGATAAAAGAACGAAAATCTTTCGAATCGTTTCATTTGAATAACGTCTTTTTTCAAATCCGTTTACGAGATTCGAGTTTCCCTTTGCTTTCTCGATAAAGCGTCAACCGAAAACGAATGGCAGGGCCCAACGAAACGGAGGGTAATTGAAAAAAGATTACACCTGACGTCGTATTCGTCTTGACTAATTTTTGACGGGAAATGGCCCCAATGTTTCCTGTCGTTCGACGATCGGTGTTAGGTTACCAATTATTCCCAGTAATGATCCCGGGAACAGCCTCTGTCTTTCGCTCCCCGTCCCAAAATAAGAAGCAGAAGTGCGTATGAAAAATGGGAATCAATTCACACTTTAAAATGATTTATGGCATTTACCTATTTTCCAGGCAAATAAATACATTCATAACAATGATTTGTCTTGTATTTTTCTGTTTTTGTTCAAGAGCAATGATAAATTCTACATGACAATGTCATTAGTTTTTATATGAACGGAGAAGGTTTGTTAAAGTTTGAATAAAATACTTTTTGTGCATGAAATCTCAAATTTAATTTACAGTTTTATGTTCAAAAAATTGTCGATAGCAAAAAATTTCATTGCATACATCCGTTATTGATAATTAATGGAATTTGCTCTTTGTAACCGCCATTTCAGCATTACACAGCACTTTCGTATAGGAAAGTAGCGGGGCAATACAGGTACAAGAAATACTAAACAGATGAAGACTAATACAAATAGTAGAAATCAATATTTTATCTACCCTTATAAAAAATCTCTATTTAATATAATCAAGAAAATCAACAAACCCAATCTTCCAACTATTACATTGACTTTTTCAATTTTCATTTCATATAAAATTTCATGGCCCTTAAATATGTAATGAATGGTCTTCTGTATTTTCTTCCACTTTTTAAAAATATATGAACAAAAAAACTATTTCACTGTATGTTTTCTGTGCGAAAGAAACACGATAATTGCTTTCCTTATCCAAATTACTGAAACTATTTCTTCATTTTTTTTATTGAAAACAAAGCTTATAATTCCTAAATATATCAACGATAGTTGCTTATTCCTCTCTCTTCCACATTTTTCAATGATATCGAAAGAAGCAGACTTAAAAGGAAACATAGACTCTCTTACAGAATTGTTGTTCAACATTTCATTTGAATTTCAACTTCATTTAAAATAATTTCTGTTTGCCCTAAATATCTATTACTGTATTATAAATATATTTTTGTACAAGGAATTGAAATTGGATAACTTTTTCATGAGAAACAAGGTGCCTTTATAGTACTAAGCCCGAAATTCATAAAAAAAAGTTTGTTCTCGATTAATTAACAACGTATAATGTATGCGCTTTTTACGCCTTGATTGCTTTATCACAATTTATATACCATATTTCAGTTTATTAAGGTTTTCGCTGAAAAATTAGATTTATTTTGATTAGAACCTTGAAATCAGAAACCTAATATACATAATTCACGAAAGAAATATTTATTTCGTTAACTAACATTTTTAAGATGACATTAAAATATCAGTTTTTTTTTTGAAGTTCAAGAACATTCAATATTTAAAGGATGGAATGAACTGGAATCCTCATTGGAAATGCTTAGGTGGAGCAGTTTCTTGTGAGACAAAGTGTACTTCTGTATCAACTTGAAATTCCAGTGAATACAAGTGTCTGTTATAAATCAATTTTTTCCAATTCAAATAATTTTTATGTTTTCTACAATTACAAAATATTCTATAAAACAGTTAATTACTGTATTTAGTTCATTATTATGTAACACTGATTAGTGATAATAGAATGTCATAACTAATAAATAGCTCATATGATAATGTCTAACGCCATTTAGACAGGATGGCGAGACTAGGATACCGACTTTAAGGTACGTATTTTTTGTTTAAATAATAAATCATTTATATAAATGAATATATATGAATTATAAAAGCAAGATGTTTCTTCTGGCATATAAAATTATTTTAAGCACAACTTTTGGATCATACTTTTAGTATTATGACAGAATTTCTATCTTTGTTTTAGTAATTTTTTTAAATATCAAGGCATTAATATTAATTTAATTAATTCTAAAACGATTTCTCGCTTTGTTTTTATTACATTTTTAAATATCAAATTTTTCAATCAAACTTTATGTGTATTACTATAATAGTAGATTCTCTATTTTTTGATACTATAATCTTAGAAATTGTATTACGTTGAAAACCGGACACCATTTTAAAAAGAAAAAAAATCTTATAAAGTTCTGATTTTCATTATTAATTCTTTCAAGTAAATACAACAAATTTAGTGCATATTATAAATTTTCCATCACCGAAGATTTAACACACCCAGAAGTATTTTGAACAAAGCAACTAACTAATTTACGCATCTATCTTAGGCTATATTTAAATTAAAATAGCCGGGACACTGAAAATATAATAGACTCGGAGTGGAAAGCGCTTTCTGCAGTAATTTAATACCTGGAATTTGAATACTTCCGCAGCATGCACTTCTACTGCTTCAGAAAACTGTAAATTTCCAGGAATTTTAAACTGTTACATTGTTGCTACAGTTTCCCGTGAAAAGCGATTTTAATTTCAGTAACTCGGCCTATATTAGGAAATATATATACCGAATTTCAACGCTATTCAAACTTCCATTTAACTACCAACATAAAATATGAATATAACCTTTCAGTAATATATCAGTGAGTTTAAAATGAGTAGTTAAAATTTCTTCATACGTAAGTAAAATGCATCAGCATTGTATCACATTCTGAGCGTTTGAATGTTGGAATTCGTTTCACGTTTAACAAAGAGATTGATATCAGGGATTCAAGTCTACTAAAAGGCAAGAAAGTATACTGCAAATTTCTTTACAGTTTGTTCTTCAAAGTAATGGGACAAAAGTGTTAAAAGGAAACATGTGCTACAATACAAATAATTTACCATTTAATCATATAATTTACAAAATTTTTTACAAAGATGGTTAATATTTTTGCATGCAGGTATAAATAAAACGTGTTTGGTAAACAACCTCTCCACAAGCATTTGGCATGATCCATAACTGCCGTTACTTCAAAAAAATTATCATGTTTGAAAATATCATCTAGTTAAGGTTAAGAACCTGCATATAAAGGAACTTCAAATTAATGAAACACTATGGACACTAGTGCTTTGCACGCTCCCAAGAATCAGCATTTAATAGCTTTGTGAAATACAGGGCGTCTCAAAAATGAATCAAGAGTTAATTTTCTTAAGTATTACACATGAAGATGTACTTACAGTTATAAAGTTTCATTAAATAGAGTCGAT
The DNA here is from genome assembly GCA_026543865.1 of Argiope aurantia. Lineage (NCBI taxonomy): Eukaryota > Metazoa > Arthropoda > Arachnida > Araneae > Araneidae > Argiope > Argiope aurantia. The sequence continues at coordinate 6,101 of JAPMOR010010586.1, read as the reverse complement.
AATTCTATGAAAATACTTTAGTTGCTGTGGAGGTTGAAATTAGAAACTTAAAAAAAAATACATTTTTAAACTGACCGCACAGTAGAAAAGTCTCAGTTAGTAAAATGCTCTATCATCATCTATGCATAGTTTCATGTTCCAAACGATAAAATTTGCTGAATTATGTTTGTTTAAATTCTGAGCGGATTATAAGAAATTAGACGGACACATTTATTACATTCAAATTATGATTCAGACATTCAGTATATCGATGTTTGAGAAATAGAAATTTGTGCAATTAATATATCTCTGAGAAGTAATGAAATGTAAAAAAAAAAAAAAAAACCTTACTTGTGATTTAATCACTTAATTGAGCATTTAATATTTGCAACATAATGATGCACTTTAGAATGTCTTGAAATGTTGCTGTTGTTGTTGTTTCTTATGGCACTTGCCATGGACAAGCCCGCTGTTACGAAGACAGCGATTTTAAGCCGGAGGGGGAGCGTCTCTTGTTTTTATAGTAGCGCCAACTAGGGCTAAGAGTACGACTTTGCTACTCACGCATCATTCATTGACTTGCACAACCCCATTTTACAGGAGGGCACATTCACACATCTCACAGATAGAACAACGGAAGAACAACCATGCCCAAACCGGGACTCGAACGCAGGACGCAGAGAAGACGCGTTACCCCCTTTGCCAGGATGCCGGCTGAAATTTTAAAGATTAATATTGCAAGTTCATTGGAATGCCAGAATAGATTAAGAAGAATACAAAAGACATTTTTTGAGTTTCCAGCCTCCTTCTGGAACATATATTTACAGAACGGTTTAGTGATTGCAAATTATAGATTTCTTACTTCCCTGGAGATGATGAGGCTTTTACAAATGATGCACAAATTAACATTCTGGTTTATTTATGTTTCAAATTACTCTCATGCTACAATACGAACAGTCAATTGAGAGTTATTTATTCCCAAAAATGGTAGTGCAATGGTTCAACATAATTACTGGCATCTATATAACTTTCGTAGATTCCCTGAATAGAGATCATCAAATCATGATGAATGTCTAGAATTTTACAGTTTGACACTATTTCAGGTAGAAACAAATCTTTCTTTGCTCAAAAATGGGCAAATGAATGTCAATTTAACCCTTTCGCCGTCCTCTACTGTTAGCAAAAATTTTTGTTTTTCATGTTTTGTGTCTCATTAGAAAAAAACAAAAATAGAAACACAAATGATTGAACATTTACAAAACTTTAAAAGCTTTAAAATGCAGAACGACTATGGCCGGTATGCAGACTTTTCACTTGAACGTGCTAGATTCGTTAAGGACGGCGAAGAGGTTAATTAAGATAGAAGCACCGATCATAGAAACTAACACTTTTCAAGCAGTAAACATAAATTTTTGTAAAAATGGCTCATTATTAGTAACAATTTTCTACCAATTTTATGACATGCAGTGTTTTTAGAAATCTTGAATTGGACCTATTTTGTACAATAGTCTTATATTGTGAATAGTGACCAATAGTTAGTCTCAATATTTTGAATGGCATTATGTCTGAATTCTTTGGGCTTTGACTTCTACAGATGTAATTGGAAGCAGATGATTATCCTTCTCACCATACATTAGCTGTTGAATGATAATCAGATGGCGAATTCTTTGATGGGTGGATTAGCTTACAAGGATGCTCTTCAAGGATCTTCTTCTGTATCATCTGATTTGACTCTCATTGCCTTTTATTTTAGGAAATGATTACGTCCTTCTGTAAGTAACACATCTCCTGTAGACCCAGCAAATCTTTGTCAAAGAGTTCAATAAGCCTATTTTAATATCACAAGTAATAAACAAGAACGCAAACCTCAAAAAGTTATAGGGTTTTAAAATGTTTATTTTGAAGAAGCATTTTAAATACTTCTTGTTTTATCAGACAATTCTTCAAAATTTACTGAAATTTAATAATTGCATCGTTATGGAAATGCATTATTATTTCGCTCTTTCAGTAATCTGCGGTGATGTGTATAATGACCCTGAGAAACACGACGAGATATTCGCTTACACATCAGTCTAAAAAACAATAAAAAATGTATATGTTAATAAATTATCTTTTTAACGTATAAATAAATCTTGTAAATGGAAAAAAAGAAACTTTATACGCTTCTTGGTGAGTACAAGATAAGCATTTTTCACACTGACAATTTTTCATTATTGGTGGAGAGTAAAAAGTTAATTTTTATAAGTTTATACTATCAACCTCTACAGAAACCAAAGTATTTTTAAACATTTGATTGCTTCATTTAATGAAGCTTTGCTGTTCGAACGTATATGCCTTATTGAATAGTTAAGAAAATAACAATAAACTTGCTTAAATTTTCGATATAACCTTTGTAGTAAGATGAACAATTTACAAACACAATAAAGGCTGTATGCAAGAAATTTCATGAATAACAATATTATATTATATTTGACGATACTATAAAGAGACTGAGCTTGGTATAACGAGGGCCTTTTCATAGAGTGTGACCAATCTTAAGAAAATGTCTAGCATCCACCGATACTTTTGAGAAATGGGGTCATTTCTGTCCTCTACTCATACGGGCTGGCAAAGTTGACCAGAATAACTTTCAATGGAAGATATTATTAATGAAAAAGGAAAGTGAACTAAACTTATGATGGCAGATTATTCAGTACATGCGTATAAATAGAGGATCGTAGTCGATATTACTTAAATTTTACAGTATGGAAGTACTTGAAGGGTTATTGTTGTTTCCGCTGACTAAGGTTAGCGAATTTAAGCCGAATTTTTTGCGTCTCCTGTTTTTCAGCATCTCCATCTAGGCCCAAGGGTATGATTTAGCTACTCACGCATCAAAACCCTTTTTATGGGGCAGACTTCATTCATGTATATGATTCATTCAACGACAGATCGTAATTTAGACCTGAACCAGAGAATGACCACCTCTGATCCAGTACTCCCAGAGACAATATTCTTGACATAGCGGAAGCTGTGATAACGACATATTTATATGTGCGCCAACCATCACCACACAAGGAGAGTCTTCAGCTGGCGGGTTGGAACTCGCAACCCAATTGATGCGAATCCAAAACCCTACCAACCAGGCTATCCCCGTCGTAGCTGAGTGGTGAAATATTGAATTCATATATTGAGATATTTTCATTATGGAATACCTCGGATTAGATTTCAAAAGAGGTTTTCCTTCACTGGATCCTAAAGCACAGGATTGTTACAATTTCGTATCAAATATTTGTTTTAGAAATCAATGCACCTTCGACAATAATATTGAATGTAACACCCACAATGAACAGTTATAAGTAGTTGTAAATATTGCATACATTCATCCACATGAGAATAAGAATTGTTTCTTCATCTTCATTTACCACTTAATATACTCATATCTTCCAAAGTACTCAGACAGAGAAAGCATTTCGGCATAAGAGAATGAAAAAAAAAAAAAAAAGACTGAAATATGTTTAAACAGATATACGATTATATATATGATCCACGCATCTTGAACCACCACATCATTTATATCACAAGGAGAAAAGACTAGATTCCTAGACAAATTTAGTGTGTTTATTATTTTCTAGTCGGTCACAATTCTCTCATATACACTGGTGTGCAAAACTTAAGCAACAGGTATGTTTTTTGCCATAACTTCACGGAAAATCATCTGAGAGACATGAAATTCAGAAATGAGATACAGCATTTTGTTCTGAAAGAATGACGAAAGCATAGTTGCGCAGAAATGAATACAATGCATACAGTATGGAATCAAACAAAAAAGGCTTTATTGAACTCATAGTATCGTTACACATGATTGTCTGTCCAAGAGGAAGAACAGCAAGCAGATGTTCCTTAGTATGGGATATGCCCTCCCCTTACTGCAATGGTTGCTTCGCACCGTCTCCCCATACTCAGCACCAGATTGTCCAACAGTTCTTGAGGTAAGAGTGCCCATTCCTCAATCAGCATCTGTTTAATTTGTCGGGTGTTCCCAGGAGGATGTAATCGTGCCGCAAGGCGTCTCCCCAAAGCATCCCACACATGTTCTATCGGATTTAAATCAGGGGAGCACGCCAGCCAATCCATTCGAGTGATATCTTCACTTTCCAGGAGCTCCTCAACAGCATGAGTCCTGTGTGGCCGTGCATTGCCATCCATAAAAACGAAGTCTGATCCAATGGCACCTCGGAACAGACGCACATGGGGAAGGATCACCTCCTCACAATAGCGATCTCCAGTTACAGAACCTCTGTTGAAAACGTGGAGCTCAGTCCGACCGTTCATCATAATGCCTCCTCAGACGGCAACTCCCCAAAATTAATTCAAATTTTTATAAATATTTAATCATTTGATAAAAAGTGAAACAAAACAACAAATATTTTTGTAGAAAACATAACATAAAAACAATTCCGTTTTATTAAGAATTTCAATGAATTTATACATTTTCAGTTTATACCTAGGTATAATTAAATTGAATTTTATTCAGGATTTAACATTTTAAAATGTTCATGAATTACGGGAGGTATATATGGTAATAAATCAATCATATCCTTGTATTTTTCAGATGTAATAAATCTCCTGTTTTCATACATAAAAGATAATTTTATATTTCTGAAATTACTTGGAATTATTTACTTTCCACATTGTGCTGACAAAATAATAATTTTAAATTCAAAATCTCGTTCTATCGAAGTAGAAATATAGATAAATAGAAACACCCTAGATTTCAGACGTTATGTCAAACGGCCACATTTGCTTCACCATACAGCAACCGGAACTGAATTTTGCCGTAATATATTTGGTCAAATATAATTTCAATCTAAGGTGGACTAACACCACTTTCAAAATAAACAGATTTTTAATACTCTTAAGCGATAAAACTTCCATCTTCCAAATATAAGAATCTAATTTTTTTTACTATAAAATTTTTAAGCATAAAACGATCTTAACAAGCTTGATCTATAACTGCCATTATCCCTTTTTTTTTCAAAAATGGACTTGTCCCACTTACAAAATAAACCCCACTAGACTGTTTTGCCTCATCATATAGTGAAGATAAGTGATTTTATACTATTTCAAAGCAACATATTTTTTTTTGTTCACCTATAGGCTGATAATACAACCTTTGAAACTCTTATCAAAATTTATTACATATATATTGTTTTCATTTAAAAACAGAAAAAAATCATTTATTTATATTACTGTAGGCTTATCAAGCTGACAATAGCATGGGTAACATTTTACACGTTTATAAATTGCGCTGAAAATTTTAAAGAAATATTTAATTATTTAGTAAACATTGCATTGCAAATTCCATTTTTAACCATCTTGTTACATATACACAGAAAATGAATACAAGTAGCGATAAAATTATAAAAAAATATTTTTTCAAAATCAAATCTTATTACATTTTTTATTTAAAAAAAATATGCGAAATTGGTTTCATGCGACATCAAAATGGGACATCGACGTTTTAAACTTAAAAACAGAAACTAAATTTTGCATAAACATATCAGAAAATTGAAGGTGCACCAGAATTTTAAGATTTAAATTTTTAAGATTAGAAATTTTTATGTCGGATTTCATATTTCTTCATATACAAGGAATCAGAATTCAAGAATTCCATCTTTTTACTAAAAGCATGTTCAGGGACATTTATGACCAATAAATGTTCAACCAATAATTTTCATTGAAAAGTGCGACTTTTTAATCTTATTTACTTTATAAAACCTTCTTTAAAATCTACGCGTGTCCTTATTTGCTACTGTAAAACGAAATGTGCGAAATAAAAGATGAATTTTATATCATCTTCGATACGATCCCCAAAAGAGAGCTAAAACTGCGTTAAATTTTCAAAATAGTTGGAAGGCAAATCGCTTTGTCACAGATAGAATGCCAGCTGAGGGAATCTTCGGATACACTCAGTCATCTGGGAATAAATAAATCTACTAAAGAATTCAGTTGGTATTGAAAAACAGAAACACAATTTCGAAAAAAGAAACATTTTATTTTCTCCCCAATTCGGCAGTCCTGTAAATGCGAAGTTCTCGTACAAACTATCATTTTCAAATAATAAAGAAATTAGAGAAATT
>JAPMOR010010579.1:0-17202 GCA_026543865.1 Argiope aurantia | reverse complement strand
CTACGAAGTGTGTGCAGTGCAGTATAGCGGTCAGAACAGCATGAATGTAGCACAGTATTGCGGGTCCTCGATCCGAATCTTATTGATGTACTTATATTTAATATTTTTTGCTTTTTAAGTTTTTATATATAGGCGTATTTCCTACAAAAAAAATTATAGCTAACTATTAGAGCCTTTTTCTACCTGCTTTCATGCTTACACTATCATATATTGCCATCTCAGACCCGATTTCTCTGCAGTGAAAATGAGTGCAAGTTCAAAAATACGAGTAATGATGGATAAACTGTAAAATGAATGCTGTAATACAGCAGAGTGTTTCAAATAACGTGTTAAACCGGAGCGCATTCGTGATTCTTTTTTATTTCCATGACATGTTCATATGGTGGTAAGATTTTAAAATATTCATATGTAATCCATGTGTGATTCGTATCTAAATATTTTCACAAAAAAAAAAAAAAAACCCACGATTTTAGAGGAAAAAAAACTGCTAGTGAAGCCACGGTTTACCAGATATTTTTTTGTTAAATAACAATTTATTGTGGGTCATGAAAAAAACGGAAGTATCCATAGATTTACATTGTTATTTTTATTACCATTATTGTACTGGAGTAACATAGACAATACATATTGAAAACATGTTGACAAAACAATAAACATTGAATATAGCATTAAAATACGAATTTAAAATTAATCCTAGAGAATCGCCTCTAATTTTTACTCCATCAGTCTTTTTTCACCAAAGAAATGGCGCAGTTGTTATAATCTCTAGCATCTTTTGTTTCAAAACTATTGTATGAATATGGTTCTTTTCTTAAACTTATTCTCGAAAATATGATATTACACATAAAAGAACTTTCTAACTCCGATTTACTTTCTGATATCAGTGTGGTGAATGATTAATGAAAACGTTCTAGGGATTTTTACAGTGAAACATTAAACTGTGCAAGTTAAGCATGATATTAATTAAATTTAAATTTTGAATTATATCTAAGAACTACCTTTCACTCCATACTCTGAAATGCAATAACAGAACAGATCGCCTGAGTGTTAATAATTTTGAACATCAAAATTAACAAATTTTCACTTATTTCTAATCTTCTGCTATTAAGTTTAGAAATTACTGTTTATATTTTTTAGAATTTGCCATTTTATTATATTTTTCTTATATTTTTGCTTTCAACTACTGTTCACCCTCTATAATCCGGTAGCAATAAATCCTTACGACTAGGGATTGCAATATCGGACCGAAAGTTCAATATCTGTATTCGATATTTTTTAGATCTTAATACCGTGATCCCATTTTTAATACCGGTGGTCGAAGTTTTAGAAAAAGAAAGAATACACAATTGTTTCTTTGTTTTATTTGCCAGTTTTATTAGAGAGTGTATATATCACAAAAAATAATTCGTAACTTAAAAATTATAATAGTATAATAAAGAATCACAAAAAAGTAAAGGAACATCTTATTTATTTAAATCACAGAAAAGTGTAACAATCATTATTCAGTCTGTGGTACTATTACAAATTTTTGAAATATGATCTTAAAAAACATAATGCATCAATTGTACTGTCATTACGCTTGGAACGTAATTTTGTGCAAAAATTACCAGCCGTCGAAAACGCTCTTTCGGCATCTACACTAGTTGGTGGTACTTTTAGCAATGCGCGATATACTTTTTCCAAGTATTTACCTCTAAATCCCTCATCTTCAAATAAATCGATTTCTCCTCGGATAGTTTTGGATATAACTGATTTCTGCATTGTATTTTGCCTTGTTGAATTTTTTTTATTTATCGCTAATTCTAATTTTTGTTCAAGAGACAGTTCCTTTTCACTATCGACATTAGTATCATCATAATCTTCGATAACTGAACCGAATTCTTCTGAATGTGGATAGGTTTGTGGGTAAAAAATTTAAAAAAAAAATTTCTATAAACTTGATCAGATTTGAATTGGTTAGTCTTTCTTCTTCTTTTTCTTTTTTAAAATTTTTATAATTATATAAATACCGTAAGACATTTTTTACATAATATGAATTAAAATATTCTTGAAAAAATTTAATAACATATAAAAAAGAAACATTTGAATATAAGAAAAATAATTACTATTTTGTAAAAAAGTAATTACCAAATTTTAAGAACAGAAATTTTTTATTTATTCTTCATTATTTAATGTTTATGTCCCTTATATTAAATATATTAAATAAAAATTGCTCTGAAATATTTTTCTGTGCATTAGTATACCTTTTCCCTTCTGTATTACCAATTATCTGTAATGCTTGCGTCTCATAATAATCTTCATTGTTAAATGTAAACATCTCCTCCTTTCATCTTTCCTCTCATCTCTATTTTGTCGAATTAAACCCATCTTAACGCATGCGCAAAAGCGCGGAGGGATTTACAATTCGTTGTCAAACAGTATTTTATCACTTCTCTTTATTATGCGATGGAACTTTGTGTTCACAGTCTAATTAATTTCGCCCGTTAGGGAGACATAAAAGCAAAAACGCACACTATTTTGCTATGTTGGCGATCCCTGAACATATAATGGTGATAATTTTAAAAATTCCTAGTAAATACTGAAAAAAAGGTATTTTTACTTGTGAATACCGGTATTACAAAATTGTACAAATGTCTCAAAATACCGGTATTCGGTATCCCGCTATACCGGTATTGCAATCCCTACTTACGACTGTTTATAGTAATTAGGTGATCTGAGCTCCACATCAAATAATTTTAAAATTTAGCTGAATTAAAATGAATCGAATGTTTTGAAATTTTTATTCTAAAATATAGTTAAAGTAAAAAAAAAATAAAAATAAAGGAACTTTTTACTTTTTTTTGTATACATAATCTAGAAAAAGTATAGCAATCGTCAAAAATTGCCAATTCGAGATTTTGATGGATCTCCACGTCTTAAACCGCCCTGAGTTCGATAAACACATTTTTAGAAATAATCATCGGTCTATCTGTCTGTCTGTGACAAAAGATAACTCGAAAACGTGTTGAACTAGATGGATGAAATTTGATATACGGGCTTTAAACCAAATTTGCAGATAAGGTTTGAGCAAAATCCTTTCAGAGGAAGTTTCTCTGTCAAATATGATATGGGATTTTGTGACTACAAGTGCTGTTTTTTTGTCAAATTATTGTTTCTAGAGGTGGGATAAAACAACACAAATTCAATTCTCGAATACTATTAACCGTATGCAAGGAATTAATCGCCAAGTAACTCGCCAAGGATGACACGATAGATTGAGTGAAAATGCTAAATTCATACCAAAAGTTAATATTTCGTAACTATTATGCACCAATACCATGCAAAACATTCTATTGGATAACATCTTTATTAGAGAGTAGTGAGAAAGCTTTGGGGAGACTACTCCGGTTATTTTATTATTGTTTGTTTTAAAATATTTAAGCGCAATTACATAATGGGGCATTATCATTTTATACGTATTCAGCCATGTTTTTAAATATACCCTACAATAACATGTTATTTTAGTACTGCGTTCAGAGCTCGGATGCAAACAATGATTCGAATGCAAACATTTGCGCATTTTTTGTAAAACAAAAGATGTTTTCTACTTTTTTTAACCTTTAAAATTTTTTTTATTTTTATTTTGAATACATGAATAATTGAAAATCACTCAATTTGCACACATTTTACTTTTGTCAATCCAAGACCGGATTAAGTGCTTTGAATCAAGCCATGTTTGTTGACATATTTTGATGTTTACAAAGTGAGAAAAGTAAAAATAATATGCATCATTGATCTTGCATTTTAGTAGTCAATCGTAAACATCGAATGTTTTAAGAGCGAAATCTAAAAAATAAATAAGCTATTTGTATTTAAAAATATGACAAGTTGTGATTTTAAAAATATAACAAGCGTAAAATATTACAGAACTTTACAAAAAAAAACTATTAAATTGCTGTTTGTTATAATCCTACTACTAGAAAAAATGAATTTAATGTTGATTTATATAATCATTTAAACAACTTCGCAACATGACTAACATAAAGAAATGCAAATAGCACAAATGATCTAATTAATTGAAAAAAAAAAGAAAAAGAATAGATTTTGTCTTTTTTTTTAATGTTGTATAAATAAGACAATTTTATTATGAAGTAATCTATTAGACGAATTTATCTCCAGAAAATTGTTACCAAATTCCAAAATTTTCTAATTATAATTTATAGCATTACCATTTCTTTTAAGAAAAGAACCGTTATTTTTCAGGAACATGAAACATCATCATTCTTTATCAGTATTCACAAGATGATTAAATATTATTTCTTAATTGTTGTGACGCAATGCGATTTCGCATGCCTATGTCGATTACAATTACGATGATTTATTTAATGTAATCAAAATTTGCATCGAATTTTGCTTTCCAAAATCACAATATTTATCGTGTATTATTATTATATTTGATGTTACTATCATATCATACTTTGATAATCGAAATTAAAATATTGTCATCTATTTATATCTATATCTATATCTATACTTATAAATAAAGCTCAAAGTGTGTGTGTGTGTGTTGGCGCTCTACTGACCAGGTCACCTACAGCTACCAAATTTGGCACATGTATACCTTAGAGGTCGGGAATGTGCACCTGGGGTCCCTTTTTTTGTATTTTTAATTAGAATTTTAATTATTAATTAAAAACTAACTTTCCCGCCAAAAAAATCTTCCATTTTCCCCACCGCCAAATGAGTAAGGCTTCAGGTTTTTTCCCCCAACAGTAATGAGACTAGGATTAACATTTTTCGGCCGATTATTTCAAACGATTCTGTTTTTTTCTTAATGTTTTATGCATTTAAAATTAAACATTGTTCATTAATCGATCTGTATCTGGTCAACTATTTATCAGATCTTGAAGAAAAATAAAGAAAATTGAAAGACAATTGTTCAGAACTAATGTTAGTGAAAAAGTCAGATTTGTAATTTTAAGATATTTCCACAAGTATAAAAATATTTCTTGAGGGATAATTTACTTCTTAAGACTGGGGAAAAACGACAAACTTTTTATTAATTTCTATCTAATTACAATTTTAATAAATTAAAAATTAAACGAAATGGTGGCGTTTTCCTGCGAAGGCTGGGAGATATACGAATAGAACAATTATGTTTTTAATAATTCTATGACATCATTTGACTGATTTCCTTTATGAAAATCCATGTACACAAGGAATTGAACAAGCATAAGGCTAATAAGTTAATATGACTTTAATGTCTTTCACAATTTGATGCTTAAAAATATTTTCTTGATGTAATATAAACATTAATTTAAGCATAAAAGATTTAAATACGATTAATATTTTCGGAATACTGGCTGGTCTCGAAAGATGGCTATTACACCTACTTATTCTTCAAGTAGGTAAAGTTCCAGAATTGCAAAAGTCAGAACATTGATTATCGGGACAGTTACTATGATACCTTGACACTTGACTCTCTTAAGATAGTCCATATGCGTAATACACATGACAGGTGAAATGCTATTAAGATAATATGGTCCTGACGTCTGCTGCGATTTTAAGTATAAAAATGTTTTCTTGGTAGAATCTTGTGTATTAAGTTATACATAACAGATTTAATTTGAAATCAACACATCCAATATTACTGCCAATTCAGTTGTGGCCAAAGGTAGCTAATTTGTCATAAAATATGCAAGAAAAGAAAGGGAAAAAAATCCTAAATTTATTTTAATTATTCACATTTCTTGCTCCATATCATTAATTTATGAATCAATTTCTTTTGTTGTTTCATTCTTTAAGAACGTTTTGCATAACTTTATGAAAATAATTTATTTATTTATGTTTATGTATTCTTTAAGAACTTATTTACACCAATTTCTAAAGTGTAATAAATAGCAAAATGCATTAAATTATTATTTTACAGTGCGAAATTTCTTTCAAGGCATTGAAAGTCAACGTGTATGCATTAAAATAGATGTCATAATTAAAAGTATCGTATTTAAAAAAATACAAAAATATACGAATAAATCTTAAAACATTATCACACTGTATTATTTTGAAGTATATATTTACTTGGATCTCTAATATTTTGTTAGTGAGTTAATCGTATCAGTTACTACAATGACACCTATAAATTACAAATAGTTTACATTTCTGTATAAAATCATTTCACATTAAAATGATAGTTTACAAATTATAATTAATAAAACTTTTTTTGAGATAGGGATTTAAAATTTATTAAAGTATTACTTTTTTTTCACTGAATCTTTTTGTCAGATTCTTTTTTGTTTGTCAAATATTTGTTTATTTTAAATTATAATATTTAGTAAATTTTCCAAAATTATAATAAAAAAATAAAATGATAAAAATTTTAATGTACTTAAAAATATCTGTGAATCTCAAACTGAAGTATATAAACCAATAATTAATTATTCCATAATTTTCCCGTATGTAATTTATTCTTTTCGTTAATAGATGGCGCTAGCAGTTGCATGATTGAATTAATCATGAAATGAGCTGGAAACAGGATTTACGGATGTTACGGATAAGTTGCACAATATAAATACATTTTGAAAAATAATAATAAATTTTTACTATTGGAAAAACGAGACTATGATTGAAAATTTGCAAAAACGAAATAAAAAATAATAAACACACATAAACAATGTTTTTTACTATTACATCAGAGGCTTATTCTTCGAATTCTTTCATCATCATTGATTCTATAAATTAAGAATTTCTTCAAATCTATAATAATTAAGAATTTCTTCAAATCTATTCCGTATAATTTTTTTTCATTATACTAGCCACCTTTGACGACCAGTTTGTTCGCCTAAATTAATGGTTTTTGTTTAGGCTGTTAAAGTTTAATGTGAAATGTTATTTGATGTTGTTAAATGATGCCACCTCAAAACAAGAATTCGATTGAATCAGTTTGCTGCAAATTAAAAACTGTAGATATATGAAATAAGAGCAGAAGTGAAAATTCCTATTACGGAGTTAGTAATCGGCAAAAGCGCACGAACGAATGTTTTAATTGATGAGTTTGAATTTTTTCATAACATTTCAAAAAAAAATTATGTGTCAAATTAAATTTAAAAGAAATATTATTAAAATTAAGAAAAAAAATTATACGGAATTCGCATTAATATTATTGAAAAATAATGTTTTGAGTCTTGAAAGATATGAGCTTCAGTTTTCAAAGGCATGTTACAGAAAATGCGTATCTGGCGACTGTTAGACCTATTTTTGAGCTCGATAAAAATTTTCTATTTCTTTCTTTCTTTTTTTCCCTCTCCTCTGACTGAATGGAAGTGGACCGAGTCCCCTTTTTGGCATGCAACCCCCAATGAACCCTCTCGATAAAATTTCTGATAACATTTTGCAACTCCATTAATTAGCTAAGCAAAGAATTAAATAAAGTGCAGCTGTAAAAACATTCAATGAAGTAGTCTGAAATGTCCGTATGAAACTTTGAATGTTGCCATTCAACTATAAGTAATAATATCGATTTCTGTGCCTCGTACATTAATGTTTTATATATATCGATTATTTTTAAATTAAATCTAAAAAATTTATTACAATTTTAGATTATTTAATTTTATTTAATTTAGTTATTAAGTAATTCAGAATTTTCTAATCTTATCATACTTTTTAATATATTAAAGCTCTTAGAGGTTTTCAGACATTCTTTAAGTAATTTTTTTTTAAAGAATAGGATCTATCTGTCAGGCGAATATTTGTAGTGCTATGTTAATTTAAATAAATCATAGACATTTTATTGAATTTTGATAGATTGAATATGATTTATTGATTTTTGAGTAAATAATATATGTATTTTTAATCAAATAAATATCTCCTTTTTTTAAATATTTGTTTTATTTAAGGATAAATATTTCTTTCCTTAAATGAAATAATATCATTAACTAATATCCTTTTTCACTTCCTTAATGCAAAGTATGCAAAAAAAAAAAAAAATTCTGTAATTGTCGAAAAATTTGGACCCAAGAATTTTATAAAATTCCTCATTTTCTTGAATTTAAAAAGCAGATTTTTGGAATAATGTTTCTTTCTTAACAAGATAACTCAAAAACGCTTTGAGTTAAATGGAAAAAATTTGGTATGTCGTCTCTACATAAGTTGAGAATTTCAATAAAAATTTGAAACAAATCCATGCTCAGAAAGTTTGTCCATTTATTCGGGTACAAGTGAAGACGATTACTACGCAATGTAACGAGTCATAAATAAATTTATTGCATAGTTTTAGCATCTCAAGTGTAGATATAAATTAAATTTTGAAACTAAATCCATCAACTAGTTGACCGTCTATATATCTTTATATTCACAAGCATATAAACACGACAACTTAAAATCACATTGACTTAAATAATCAGAATTTTGCATGTAATCTTGATGTGGAGAATGTAATTCTATGTCAAATTTTTGTGTAAATCGGTCATCAAAGAAGATTCCAAAATGTATATTTCATTTTCTTCACTGTATTATAAAGCAGAAAATTCTCTTGTCCAAGACTCTGAAAATAAAAATCTGAGCACTCGTGTTATTCACATCTCTGTCCAAACTCAACAATTTTTAAATGGAGGGAAGAGAGTTATTATTATTAGGGAATAAGAGGGAAATTTTCTGAAGCTCCTTCCTTATTTTCCTGAATTAAATAAACAATATTCCATAAAAAAAAAAATTTCTTCCTTAAATCAAATAATTTTTAAAAAATTAATTATGTTTAATATTAATTCTCAGTTGATCATTCAATGCCAGACACTTCACCTCTGTAAACCAAACTTTTACAAAATTAAACCTATATCATCCAGAAATATTCTTTTTCATCCATTTGCTTTGTATTTTAGTTGATAGTCTGAATTTCTGTTGTTGGTAAACAATGATGTAGCGAAATAGTCAAATCATAGACTCAAAATTTACTTCCTGTCAATGACATTGTTTGCAAGGTCATACTACTGGGAAGTCACATGCAACCCCTACTCAAACAATCTAATAGGATACAAAATGTTTTGTTTACCCCATCGTACCATGTCGTTCGATTTTTGCTATGGCTCATGCTATCTCAAATATGATAACAAGAAAGAACGTGTATAAATCAATTTAAAATAGAATACAGACAATGGAAGGCTACTTATCTAAGTGCATGGACCCCCCAACAAGCAAACAAACAAGTATGGCCTGGTCAATCTTAAGTAAATTGGTAACGTTTTTATCAGTAATGGCAGCAGTCTAAGAAATGTTTTTATTGGTCTGGAAAGTACTGATCTGAGTATATCGCCTGATTTTTTTCTCCTTCTTTGTCTAAATTAAACGTGCGGATAAGAAGTCGGTTTTTGAGTAACGATGGTTCTAATGATTACTATGGAAATGCGTGGCAAAATGATTAAGTAACAGAGAACATCTGACTTTGTCAACATTGTTGATAGAAAATTCTAGACTTAAGTATTTATTCTTTAGTTGATGATTAACTGACGATTCTTGATGCAGACTAGAAAATACGGAATAAAGAACAATTTATGGAGAAAAAAAAATATAAATGTAGCAAATCTTCTTAAGGTGAAAAATAATGAATTTATAATGTGAAAGATAAAAGCCATTCTGCTTTAAATTCCAGACGAATACGATAACAATTCTGAACGAACAAACATCAAGAACAATGTCAGAAATGATAATAATTAAACGCATTTGGCTCTAATATCGTTTTCACGTTCAGAAAAAATAAAATTATTTACTTAATTTCGTATCATTTCGGTAACACTTCATGATGCAGAAATTGAAAGCAGATGGCTATTTGTTTATGTTGATCGAATTAAATCATCTGCAGCATTTCTTCCACGGACATATTTTCGAAGCCAGCAGGATTATTCTCTCCGAAACTTTCTCGTATATTCACTAATAAATTACTTGTGTATATTAACCGTAAGCCATTGGTGAACAATAGCTATGAAAAACCTTATCTTAGACGTTTAATCGCTGAAATGCAGTGACAACAATTCTAATCCCAAAATCACATACCAAATTTTATATATTTAAATCACTGCGTTTTTGAGTTACGGCGTTTACATGCTTCTGAAAGTACAGACAGATAAACGTTCGACAACTTGTTGGATTTGGCTCAAAATTTGATAGGTGCCTAGATTATAGATGTTAAGTCTGTTTACTTAGCTTTATTCATCTAGATCTCTTTGTTTTGTAATGAATCGGGTTCACTTATATTCGAACTACCGGAGATGCAGACTTACTCTGAATGAATTGCGCTCAAAATGTGATAGTAATCTGCAAATTTGGCGTAAAGATAATCTGCAATAAGTTGCGTAGTAATCTGCAAATTTGGCAACAATCAAATTTCATCTGTCGTGTTCAGAGCGTTTTTTAAGTTATTGCTTTCACAGACAAAAATGATACCGAGAATATATTTTTCTGACCAAGGAAGGTCTGAAATGTGGAGATTTGCAAAACCTGCTGTTTGATTGATTTATTTTTTTTTTGACAATCACAATATTTTCTCTTTATATAATCCATTTATGAGAAGGTAAAATAAAAAAAATGAATTAAATAGAAAGAAATGAAACTTTAAAGTTGTTCTTGATACATATATTCGTTGCAACAATCAAAATTTCTGAAATGATAAGCAGTAAATAAATTTAGTCTCAAAAAATGCGAAAGTAGCATTTTAATATAACTCAAGAAAAGGTGAGAATAATGGGATAATGAAAATATTTTAAAATGTTTCAGCAGAAGGAATTTGATAAAAATAAAAACAGTTATTTCTTTTCTAACAATCAGGGTGAATTATCACAAAAATAATTAAGAGAAAAAAAAATCAGGCGAATGCTACTTATCAGTTCCATTTTGGAATTTTCATTATAACACACACACACACTCACAAAAAAAAATGAGAGTTTAAAATAGATACAAATTTATAATGATTTGTTTACAAAATTTCGAAAAAATAATTTTAGAAACATTTTGTTGTTTAAGAGAGAAATATAGTTAAAATGAGTTTATTTGGTAGAATAACAATCCAAATTTTTCTCCAAGAATACGGACAAATTTCTTATAAAGATAATAAGCATTAAAGTCAAAATTGAACCCTTAGCAACATTTGCTTGCGAATTTTGGTAAAGTTGAAAAACGAAGAAATTATCCGGAATTCGTGTTTGAATATTTTTCTGCGTTATTCCATATGGATTGCGATTCATTTTTAAGAAATTGCTATGTACATTTTTTTTACAAAACGATTTAAATTTCTTTTATTTTATATTACAATTCTTCTCTCTCTCTCTCTCTCTTTTTTTTTTTTCATAATCATTCGGAATACAAATTATTCTTAATGTTTGTAAAAATATGACTGTACACTTTACAGTTCAAGCAAAACTTTCTAATTGGATTCAGATTAGCTTAATATTTTTTAAAGAAAGATTTTCGTTTCAAACGTTGATAGCTAGAACTTTTTTTTTCCAAACAATGGTGTTGCCATAATCAGGATCGTAAAATGATTGTCATGATTATTAAAATCCCATCGATCAGATCAATTGCAATATTTATTCCGAGCAAAAACTTGTAAAAATATTCTCACCTTCGTTCTAAATAAAAATAAATAAATAAATGAACTGCAATATTTTATAAAAAAAGAAATCACCATATTATAAAAAAACGTTAAGTAAAAAAATTTTTTTAATTTATTTAAGCTAAAACATAGAATTTAACTTCTATAATCATTCGTAAACGTTTGTAATTAATAACAATAAAATAATGTGCATAAAAATAAAAAAGAAATTAAATGCGATGATAATTCAAAAAGTATTCTTTTGTTTTTTATTTATTTTTAAACGAACGCCAAGTTTTAAAATTCAAGAACTTGGAAGAAAATAGCCCGAAAAGAAATTCAAATAGGCATTCCCCCCCTTTTGGGGGAAAGAAAGAAATCTTTGCTTTTCAATCTACAGGAAACACAAAGATCACTGTCAATTCTTGCCAAGACAAGATAACCTTAAACTTATTCGCAAAGAGGAAACATTTCACAGTTGCATTTTAATGCCAACTTGAATTTCCAAAAATACCTTACTTTGCAAATTTGATTTTTATCTATTCAATTTAAGTGACTGAAATTCGGAAATGAATCGCTTTCCTCGAAAGTCAAATGTTCGCGCTCTGCAAATTCTGACTTGCAAAGAACAAGTCAATCTTGACGTTAGAGGATGTAAACGTCACATTTTTAGGCAAATAGCACTCAAACAAATGCAATTGAAACATCAATCGTTTGGCGAATTCAAATAAATAAATAAATAAAATAAAATAAAAATGCAAAGGAAAAGAAAGCGATACGATTAAACGATGGGAATCGATATTTTAAAGTGGAAATATTTGAAAGAAGATAGAAAAACATTGTATTAGATTATCGTTTGATATTTCTAGAAGAGAAATGTTTATTTTTGCTTGTTTTATTTAACTTTCAGAGTGCACTAAAGAAATTATTGCACTCAATTCGTAGAGCATATGTAGGGAACAAACTTAATCAACAATCAATTTCGTCATTTTAGATTGTTTTGGGAGAAAAAAAAATTTTTTTTTTATAAAGCATCAGTTGCATATTTTTCTTCAAATGTTTAACCAGCTCAGTCCTGGTTACTAATGGTCTATATCAATACATTAAAGAAAGAAATAATTAGAAACATTCTTTTTTATTGATGATGAAATATTCTTTTTATTCGGTATATTTTTCTTCTTATTTGCATAAGTGAAATTCGTATCTTTATTGGCGGTAAAGCTTTTTTATTTCCCTTTATGTTCTTTCATTGCAAATATTTAAATATGAAGTTGTTATTTATTTATTGTTTGATTGATTTTGCTTAGGATAAACTAAATAATTTCATCAATCGCTTTTTCGCTCATTTTAGATACATAATTCAATTTTTGTTATTCAAAATTGCTTCACTCGAAATTTATACTTATTGTAACTATTTATATTCTATTGTAATGATTCGTGAAATGCGTTTGCAACTAAAATGGGAAAAAAATTTATATTTGAAGAGAGAAAATACATTTTATGTTCATATACCCCATTACGTTCATCCCCCCCCCCGATCTTTATATATCAGTGCTATTTTTTAGTCCAATGGGTGTAGTTTTAATAAAATAATAATGAAAAAAGATCTATAAGTTCAGGGGAAACACAGTTTACCGGAATTTTTATTTTCAGTTACCAACAAAATCTAAGAAAAATAGAGCCATATAATTTCTTTCTTCATTTAATATTAACAGAAAGGAACTTTCGAAAATACTTTCATAACAATATTTTAAATTCTCAACGCTTATTGGGGCAATACAAGTGTATGAATTTTCTACGCCAGTTGGGGTAACGCAATATAGATTATAAATTTTTAATTTCCTTTATTCTGTTTTATTTTGATTCAGAAGTACTTCAGAATGAATCCGAAAGATTGATTAATTAACAAAGTTTAATTTTAAATGTATCGAACACTAATAAAATAAACAATCGTTTGAAATAATAGTCAAAATCATGTTAAGCCTAATCTCATTGGCATGGGGAAAAAAAAAAAAACCTGAAGCTTTACTCATTTAGCGATTTTTGCGGGAAAGTTAGTTTTTTATTAATAAACAATTAACCACTCAGTTAACCGAAATAAATAGTAGCCTATGTCCTATTCCAGACTATAATCTATCTCTCAGCTAAATTTCATTCAATTCTTTTCAGCAGTTCTGGCGTGATTGACTAACAAACATCCATCCATCCATCCAAACTTTCACATTTATAATAGTAGTATAGATAATGTGTTTCAATGATTTACAAAAAGTCTTCCAATCATGTATAAAATGTTTAAATGACTTTATACATATTTCTGTTTTTTGCACTTGTTTTTAGTTTCTGATATATGAAGTAAACATAAAGAAAAAAAATCGAATGCGAGAAAGACGAGTTTCTACATTTCAGACCTTTCTTAGACTGTAGGCATATTTTTGAAATTAATTATGTATACTGTGAACCCGATAACTTAAAAACGCTTTGAGCTATATAGGTGAAATTTTGTTTATTGCCTCTAAACCAAATATGATGTTGCCTAACAAATTTTGAACAAAATTCACTGATAGGAAGTCTGCTTGGCAAGTAAACATGATAACTTCAAAATGTAAAGAGCTAGACAGATGAAATTTGGTGCACAGTTTTAACATTTACAGTACAGATTTGTATCAAATTTTGGTGATTGTATATCAATCTGTATTTTTACATGAGTAAGCACGATTGCTCATAAAGGCAATGATTTAGATAAATGTAATTTGGTACAAAGTTTTAGCATTCAAATCATAAAGTCTTATCAAAATTTTAATCAAAGGCTATCAAAAGGTTTATCGTTTATTGGTATGAGCTTTTGTATGTACCTAAACGCAATAACTCAATAAAGCAACAGCTTGATGATGAAATTTGGTGTATGATTACAAAAATTGCAGTTTAATGTCAAAGTGTAGTTTCAATTGGTCATCAAAAAAGTCTTCAAAGTACATACTTGGTTTTCTTCACTATACTATGAAACTCAAAATGTTAATATGTAGAATTTTGAAAATAAAGATCTGAGTACTCACGATCTTCATGGTTCTGATTAAAATTCACATTTTTAATGCTGAGAGGGTAGAGGGCAGAGGCAATAATGCCTTTATTAGAAAGTATGCCAAAAAATTACGATATTTCATTAATTTATTTATTTATAATTTCCATTTTAATTCTTAATTTCGATTTTCTAAAGCCAGCAGATTAATTTTTCACTCAATTAAATACTTAAATGCAGATAACTTTAAGGATAATATTTAGTAAAATTCATTATTTTCCATAAACATTACAAGCTCAAACTCTTTAGTTCTATCAGTTCTTCTTGAAGGACTTTTAGAAAAACTGGCTTTCGTTTGTATAATATGTTGAAGACGAGTAAGACATTTTTCTTCCAACAAAGATGTAGATTGTTCTAAAGCAAATATACAGTCATTTGTTTACTATATGTTTATACATATATAAGTCCAAAAGTAATAAAAAAAATCATTTAGAGTTTTGTTTCCCTCAAAACTGATGGGAGCCATTCTTTATCGTTATTAATTATATAGTATATAAGACAAAGTTCGCCATAAAGGGGGAAAAACTGTATAGCTGTCTTTAAAATAATTCTAAATTAATTTGCTGCAACTTTATTTTCAACCATAAATTATCAATAACTTGTTATTCAAAAAAATTGATTGGCGATGTTTACTTTTCAAAACAGATTATAAATTAAGTTAAGTGCATAAACTCTTTTAAAAAAATCTCTTTTGTTTTAAATTATAAATAAATAAATATAAATTTGGTTCCTTTAAAAGTACTTTTTACAAAACGAGTCTGTCAGCTTTTCAGTCGTCTCGCTTTCATTCTTTATTCTATTCATTTAATCTTTCTATTCTATCCATTATTTTCCTTCTTCTTCTTTCTTTCTTTCTTTTCTTTCTTTTTTTTTTAAAGAAAAAGGTCTCAGAAAGTTTTTTAAATTAATTTTTTAGAAAAAATTAAGCCGCGCTGAAAACCCACAATCTTTTCATAAAGATGCGAAGAAATCTTTCCAGTAAAAAAAATATGCAAATCCAATCCAATCCCAATAAATCACATTTCTCACAACTTCTAGACAACAATTATGATACTGGAAAATTCCTTTAAAGAGATCCAAAAAATAAATAAATAAAGCAACAAGACCGTATTAAAACGAAAGCAATTAAATATTTGACATGAAATTGTGGCAACTGGGAAATTGGATTGCTTTTGCACGTGCTCTTGACGTTCAAATAATATAAGCTTCAACAATGGCGCCCTCCACTGGGCAATAAATCAAGTTTATAAAACAAATAATGGAAGAGTCATCGCAGAGTTTGGACTTTATTTGATAATCACCTTGAAAGCTGAGAACAATAAAGTCTGGATATGGAAGGAGAGCAACTTCTCATCGAGATGCATATTATTTGGTAGTCTAGTTGGGGGGAGATTTGCATGAGAAAGAAAATTGCAGCCCCATCAATGTCGCAGGATTGCCAGAATTGGCTGTTCATCTCAGTTTATTAGGATTTCCAACAGAGGTAATAATTCTGCTCATTTAATTGCGTATATTCATTCAAATTAAAATCATTGGTCTTATTAAAGTATATATCCATATATCCTTTTAAATAACAACGTTGAATTTAATTGAATTTTACATACATATTTATATTACATATTTAAGATAAGAGAAAAATAGTGTAAACTTTTCAAATAGCAAAAGTTAATTAATAATTTAATAAATTAGAAATTAATCGAAATTTTTTCGTTTTCCACAGTAACTTGGAAACAAATTTTTCCACAAGAAATACTTTTATAGCATCTTAATAATTCATAATATGACAAATATATCAATTTCATTTTCATAAATTTCTTTCTTCAATTTTTATTAACTTCTCAAAACTTTGCAACTAAATAGATGGAGACAATTTTGAATTAAAGATATTCTCATATATTCTGTTACTAAGGAAAGAAAATATGCAAATCCAATTCAATATTTTGAAATATTCTATCTTCTTTTTTCGATATTTCTATTTCCTTTTTCAAAAAAAAAAAATTTTTTTGACAATTTTTTTATTGGTTTTAAAAAACAATTTGTTCAAATTTGCAATTATATTTTTTGTTTGTTGAAAAATGAGAATAGAAACAAAGAACATCTGCCAAAACAAATAAAAGAAATTCGGAAAGAACAGTTAAAAAAAACACATTTAAAAGTAGACAATATTTTATATCTTAAATGTTGAAGAACGAGAATATAAATGGAGGGCGACTGCAAGAACACATAAGTAGAATTCGGGAAGAACAGTAAAAAAACATTTAAAAGCAGAAGATTAATATTTTATTTCAGGAACAACTATTTATTTGGTTTAATAATATGTAGAAAATTAAATATCAATACTATTTAAAAAAAATCGTCTGGTTCAGTTCATTTGCTCATTTTAATTTACAAACTTTTCTGACAGTAAAAAGATTTTATAAATTGTAGCATTTTGCACAAAAGCATTTTCACATTAAAAATATTAGATATGAAAGTGTTTTAATCCTAAGCACCATTGTGTATGTCATTTTGTTTCATACAAAAATCGAAATTTTCTTGCGTATTTAATAATAAAGGTTTTATTACAAGGCAA
>JAPMOR010010576.1:0-15374 GCA_026543865.1 Argiope aurantia | reverse complement strand
TACATATCGTTTTCTGTAATATTGATTTCGATACTATTTCTTCGATATGAAATGAAGTAAAGGAAAATTTATGTATCCTAAAACTTCAAATAAAATAGTTTGACTGCCATTGATGTACAAATTTTGGCTTACTTTTTAGTTGGACGTTAAAATATTAATTTAAGTAAATTATATTACTTAAAGAAATAATTAAATTCTGAAGAGAATTTAACCAGTGTATTAGAATGCAATAATCTTTAAAAAAATTGTTAGATATGTCGTATGATAATTGAGTTTATGAAATTCAAATGCAGGTTTTAGCTCAATGTTATTAATGTTGTGCTTGCTGAAAAAGGTTTATATTTCAATGTTAAATGTATTCTTAGATTCACAACAGAGAAATCTTAGATACCTTTGGCTGTAGAATGTTCTTTGCTGTTTGTGATGTGATGTGATGGAAATTTTTGGTGACCTACTCTTCTATACTTCACGAACGCTTTTTATGTGCTGGAAAATTGTCTTTTTATGCAACTTTTCTGCAGTTCAGTTGCTAATGCACATTTCTGTAGTTTTTTAATTGACTTAATTTAAGGTGGGTTGTTTTCTCAAGTGCAGTTGTTCTTTATTAATAAACAATTTATGTGCTTAAATCTAATATTTGATGTAGGTAGATGTTAATGAAAATTTTCCAACTAATTGATTTCTATGCCATGCCATCATATGTACTATCTTGGTAAATACATTTTCTTTTAGTGAATGTGTGAAGTGCCCTATTGTATAATTCTTACAATTTGTTTTAAAATCAAAAAGGCTTCTAAATTATTCAGAACCATAAGCAATAATGCTATTAATGTACAATGAAGAATTTCATAAAAATGCTATTTTCATGTTTTTATATTGTTTCCGGTGATTTTTATAGTAGTAATTCACTCAAAGTATTAAAATCTTTCCACTTAAATTTGACTTGACTTTCTGTAATGTTATTGTATCACATTTGTGTACTGTTCACCATAAAGAAAAGAAAGACATCAAAATTAAATATACATGTATTTTTAAATTGGCTTGCAATCGCACATTTCTGATGTACAAAGAGTTTTTAATGACAAATGCTGTACAAAAGCTGATTGCAACTGGTCATACTGTCATAAAATTTATTCCTGTATCGCTTATGCCATGTAACTCACATCACACGTTGATGACTTGGGATATTGTGCACAGAAACATAGTTCCGTTACACATGACTATCTTGGGAAAGTTTCTTTTTACAGTTGTGTATTTTACACTTAGATTTACAGTTTACTTCTCTTAGCGAGATCTTTCAGCAACAGCAGCAACTAATGCTGCACCTCGGCCGCTGCCATCTTCTGAAAGCATTAAGTCGAACTGCAAAGAAAAAATAAAAGTTTAGAGGAGATTCAACCGTTGAACAAAAATCTTATGAGTAAGCTTTTTTTGTTGTTGTTGTTGGAATAATCGATTCTCTCCTTTACTAAACACTTAAAAAAAAAAAGTAGAATGGTATGGTCTAAGAGCATGTAACTGCAGTCCCACCATAGCAGATTGTTTCTTTTGTAACAAAAAACTGATTTAACCAGTATTAAACAGATGCTTTACTTTAAATGTTATCTGAAAATGTAATCAATTAGATATTTGTGTCTGGCTGAATTTTATATAGGCAAAATGAAATTTTCGTAATTTTTGAAATTTGATACTTAAACTAATACTTGTGTAATATATTCTAATACTGAAAATTTATGTATTATTCCAATATTAGTAAGTAATGGATAATTATATAAGGAACTTTAAAAAATAACCATATATGTCCATTTACATAAATCATAACGTTTTCTGTTGCTAAAAAGATACTTTACCATATATTTCAAATGTTTATCCTGATTGAATATTTGACACCATTAAAACAAAACAATGTTATCTAATAATATTTGACAATGCTATGATTTTGTAAATATGTGATTAATAGATTCTGTACCAACATACACAATAGAAATTTAAGACCAAAAATATTTTGACCATCTTTGTACTTATTATAAATAAAAACTTAACTTGATGTTTATTATTGCTTATTTCTTTTTATTTTTAAAATTCCTCATTACAGAAATATATATAGAAACGTTGTTAAGATTGTTCATTTCCTGTATTTGTTGATAATTTATACATAGAATACTTAAAAAAAATTAAAATTCAAAATAATTTATTCTTCTAAAATAACTAAATGTGAGCAAGATTTTGCCAATTACATACAGTTAAATTTAGCTTGTAAACACTTGTACATAGATGGCTATTTGAATAATTAACCTATTATAAGTAAATAGCTCTTGATGAAAATTTATATTTAAAAGTCAGTAATACTATCTAGTTAAAGGAAACAAATATTGATGTAGCTCATAGCAGATTGAATAGTGTATTAAATCATTTTATGTAAAACATTATGAATGAACTCAATTAATCCAAAGAATTTTGCTACTGGCTTGAAAATGAAAATTTGTTAATCATTAAAGAAATACCATCAGAACAGGATAATTAGAGAGAAAGTTTTAGTTGATGATTAAAATTAACTGGAAATGGTTTTATAATATATAAGTGCATTACTTTATAATCTGGAATAGTCAATTCTTCAATCTTCTTTTCCATAAGGTCATGGAAATGGGGGTGACATTTGTACACTGAGCCATCTACACCAACTGTGGTATGTGGCCTTTTAATCTTGTTCAAGATAGTTGCCACAGCTGAAATAAAGTATTTTTTTCTAATATTAATCTCAAAAGATCTAACATTTTTTAAGGGAAAAGATAAATATTGCAGCAAGAAAATTTTGTAGATAAATAGAAAACATTTGCATGAATCGCATATCAGTATAAACTTCCTAAAAATGAATAGATAAATTGTATAATATGGTCTAAATAAATCTGCACATTATTGGATGTTACATAATAATTTTTTAATGTGTTAAATCTGAGCTGTATTATAATCATTGATTTATAATGCTTCTTAACTAAAATAAATATGAAGTGAGAAAACAGTTTTAAATTTTTGATACTCTTTCACATGTCTTGAAAGTTTGAAATTGTTGCTAAATGGAGAATTGTAGTACAAAATAACTCAACTGCAATTATTAGTACAAAAGCTAACAACCTAAACATTTAATTCTACTCTCTTCTTATTTTTCTCTTCTAATTTGTTTCTACACAGTCTATATTAATTTGCATTATATATATACATTGTAAGAATCCAATAGCTTTCAAATGATTATTATCTGAATGTAAGAGTAGCTTATAATTTGCTTGAAGAAATGTAGATGGATAATTATAAGATATTGTTTTGAATTCACAAAAGAATATTGAGCTACTTAAATGTAGCCATTTATTAAATTTTTACTCTGAATGTTATTTTAAAGTTTATTTTTTATCATTGAAAAACATCAACTTCCAATGTTCTTGCATATTCTAAGAGTTTTAATAATATGCTTCTATTCAAAAATGATTTATCTAGATCAGGGGTAGCGAACCTTTATGGATCAGTGTGCTATTTCTTCTAAAGAAATGTTTAGTGAGGTATAGAGTGCCGTCAAATAGTTTTGACTTGTGATTATTGGGAAAATAATAAAACTAAATATTAACAACTCAAAACTTTTACTATGAAAAAATACATTTTGCACTGTATAGTAGTAAAGGTTTTAGTTATTCGTGTAATTCAAATTAAAGTAATATTAGTGTGACTTCTTTTGTTGTAGATTAGATGACAAATAACTTACATTAGGATTGCAAGATGTTACTTTTGGCAGAATGCATACTGAATTGGAGTCATCTGCTAAATGGTTTCTAAGAGAGTCTAATGTTATCCATCTCTGAAAATAATGACTCACCGGAATAGTTAGAGGAAAATAGGGTTAAAATAGCATGAGCCAGCTTCACCAAACAGTTAAATGTGTCTGGAATCGAATTCCATGTTTCCAAAATTTCGTTACTGGCATTTTTACGTATATTGTTTTTTAATCTTTCTCTTTCAATCAATTCCAGATTTTTTCTTGTTTCAATAAATTTTTGAATCCATACTGAACTAGACTGGAAATCAATCAGTTGCATTTCAAATTCTTCAGTTTGCAACTAATCGAATTGGGATAAGTTCTGTTTATCAAATGAAATCACATCAAGGTACATTATAAATTTGAGCGTTTCCGATAATTCTTTGAACTGAGAAAATCTGGCTGAAAATTCTTTGATTGACGAATCAATTACGGAAATATATTCTTCAATAACTTTTTCTTCGTCTGGTTTCTCACGTACATCTAAAATGTTGATATTTTTTTTTTCAAATGTAGGAAGTACTAGTAATTTTTTTTAATAATATCGTTCCTAAAACATGCAATCCAGCGTCAAAAGCGCAAATGAGATCCATAATGATGATAATTTGTGCCTTGAAGCTTTACGTTGAATTCATTGAAATGTTGGCATATGTCTGTAAAAAACATCAATTTTGAGAGACACATAACATCCAACAACTGTGGATATTGTTCCCCTCCCCCGCCCACATTTTGCAGAAACAGCCTGCTTTCTTCCAAGCAGTCAACAAATCTTTGAAGTACGTCCCCGCGGCTAAAACAGCGAACATTCTTATACATTAGTAAGCCATTATACACCGAGTTGACTTCATCCAACAAAGCCTCAAACTTTCATTTATTTAAAGCTTGCGACGATATGAGGTTTACTATTTTTGTGAATAACGCCGTTACATTATCAAGAGATGTTTAACCACTCTTAAACACTAGGCTTGTTGGTGAATAATGCAGTGGAGTTCAAGAATCGAATGTCCTACGTTTGTATGAAATAAATTAATGATTTTTTTTTCTTTTTGCTCACCACATTTGGAGCACCATCAGTTACTGAAACAATTCTTTTTAAATCAATATTTTTAACAGCTGTACAAATATATGTGCCATTTTTTAAATAGAATGGTAACACTCGCGTTTGTTTGTAATACTTCATAGTGAACTTTGTTATTTTAAACTAAAATGCAAACTGTTTTGATCGGCGGTGTGCCCAAAATATTGTGTCCCGTGCCAATTGCTCACCATCCCTGATCTAGATTATCAAATGTATTTGGGAAAAGAGCAATTTTTCTTCATGAATAAAAAATGAACATAAATATATTACTTTCTAAATGCAAATTAAAGTACAAAAGAATTATGTGAAAAAAATTCCATTTTCCCATTCCATGAGTTCTTCACCAATAGGATATCTTAATAAATACACATCTTAATATTACAGATGCTGACATTATATTTAGGAGTTTTTCCTCGTTTTAATTTTAGGTACTACTATATAGAATTTACACATTAAAATTTTTTCAGATCTAAAATAAACTTACCAGCTGACACTAAGAATGCTGCTCTTGTGGAAACCCTAGCACAAACTAATTTTACATTATTCAAATCAAAATCAGTGGCATGTTCTAGTCCTAGCAAGTTCATTACATTTCTAGTTTCTTCGAAGGAGTTTTTACTGTCACTGAAATACAAAAAAAAATAAAATTAATTTTGATCTAAAAAATATCTAAATAAAAAACATTTACTTTTTTCTCTTGAAATATTCTGCTATTTTAACAAAGGTGAGAGGCATTAATGTGTTTGCAATACAAGATGGAGAAACCCACATCTTGAACACAAGCATTATTTGCGTTCAAATAGAATCTAGCAAAATCCATATAATCATGGTTTTCAAGCTACAACAATTATCCAAATATGACATTACGCGAGTTAATATCATTATGCTATATTTCATCAAGAACAAAATAGAATTTAAAAAAATTGTAAATGAGAATTATTTAAAAAGTGTCTAAGATGACATAATATATTTCATTCAGAAGAAAGGATGGAGTTTCATTAGCTTCTAAATAAATATTGCATTCGAAAAGCTAGAATGCTACAGTGCTTTTTAGACAAGTTTACTTTATATATGTATGTATAATCTTAACTGAATTTGTACTTTAGCAAAAAATACCCTTTACAGTTATAATGGATTTTGGTTAGACTAATTTCAACTATGCTGAAGGACCGACTTTATTTTCTATAATATATAGATTTTTTACATTATGTTATTCGCATAAATAAGCTATATAAGAAATAGAGGAAAATTTACATACCTTTCTATCATTGATATGTATTTAGTCTTAAAAGCATATGGAGTCAGGAGCTGTGTAGAAAATTTGCCTCCAAATAGCAGACCATCTCTTGTAAGTTTGACTAATACTTGTCGAGCAACCTCACCCATATACATACCGGATATCATTTTTTCAAATCTATTTAAGAACATAAAACGAATTAGTTAAAATCATGGTATTTATCTTGTTGAGTTTGTCTATTTTATACACATATGCATGAATACTTACAACTGTTTTCCTGGATTAAGGGAAACTCTATCAACTTCCCTGTCATATTCTGTTCGTATAAAGTCTAAACAACCATCATCACCAAATGCACCCCATTCAGTATTTACAATGACCTGACGTGGTTCTACAGAGTCACTGTCCCACAAATCTACGTCATTGTCTAATTTTGCCATATATGGGCGAGTTTTAGGTCGAGATCCTTCATTTACATAAACTGTATCCATGAAGCAGGCATTTGTTCCCGTTCCTATCATGAAAGAGAGGTACACTGAAATATCCTGTCATCTACAGAAATACATATTGTTTTTCCCAACTTTGTGCTGGGAAAGTGTATCATAATTCATCCTAGTCACTTTTTACCTCTTAAATTTTAAGTTCGTTAATTTTTTTTTTGGTGTACAGAATTTTAAAACTGCCATTTAAAAAAAATACCCATGTGCACATGAAATTCTTGACTAATTCTAATTTCTCCAAATCATATTTATATAATGATGCGAATTCCTATAATTTCCAACAAATTTAAACACTGATGAGCAGCGATAATTAAACTCAAAATTTTAGGAAATCAAACTTAATTTAAGAGTTAATGTGAATACAATATTTAAAGAAATATCATACATTAATGCACGATTTAGTAACAACATTATTAAATATTGTTCTTCATATAAATATTAAGAAAGTTAAAATCAACGATGTTAATAATATTATATTTAAGCACTAAATATATATATACAAACAGAACCGTAATTCCTACAGAGGGTCTAAGCGAAAAGTTCCCCAAGTGAGAAGATAAAGCGGTTAGGCTTGAGAGAAAAAATAAGCGAGGGCCCCAATTACCTTTTGTTACTCCAGGTCCCTAAATCTCTAGTTATGACTCTTGTATAAAAAAATTGAAAAATGACAAGAAAATAATAACATTTTTGCTATTTAAATTAAAATAATTAAATAACATTTAAATTCAAATATCACTATAAATAGAAAAAAATTACCGATTATCAATCCAATTCGACATTCTCTGTTCTTGTGGGCACATGACATTAAAGTTCCGGTTGTATCATTAATTATTGCGACAACATTTACATCAATATCCTGCAAATGAAAATACGATAAACCATACAGATTAATAGACACTTATACAACAAAATTGTACTTGAATTAGTATTGATTCTCTAAACAGCTTTACCCCTCGTCTGGTGACAGCAGCCTGCAACAGCTCACCAACATCTTCTCCTTCCACTCCAGAGCATTTGAATCCCTTAGTCCAGTTTGTCAGTCGAGCACTAGCTAATCCTTCTTGTTTACATGGAAAACTGAATGTGAATCCAAGAGGAAGATGAAGGTGCTTTACGTTTTGTCTCTCCATAAAATTGGCTAGGCATTCGGCAATATGATCAAATAGCTGCAAAATGAAAATTTAGTTGATTATTCCTCACTGACGACTCATCTGTTAGGGTTGCAACATCTTTAAATTTATTTCCAAAATGTATAAATTCTTTTTCATACTATTAGTTGACTTTTTCCCAATGAGATTTCAATGACTGTACGCAATTAAAGATAAAAACAACTTGTTAATTCCTTTTTTTCCTAATATTCACATTTCGTCAACTTTCATCTCAAGTTTAAAAGGAGATGTTATTTTCTGTATCCAGAGCTGCTCGAATCTGGTCCCGAAATCGTTATGTGAGTATGGCCAGTCCAAACAAAAGCGAGACCTGGTGCAAAATTGAATTGCGGACCCTTGAAATAAATTTCAAACAACAAAATAATAACTAATTGCATTTTGCTATTTATTAATTAGCACATATTCGTATTATAAGGACATAAAAAATACATAAGAAGGATAAATCGATAATTTTCGTAAAGTTAAAATTTCAATCACACACACACACACACACAAAAAACTCGCTAATAAATTAAATAATAAACATCATTGTTTCGTAAACTTATACAATTTGCATTCGAATTACTAGAATAAGATTACAAAAATCACTCATTGTTTTCTTCCCTTTTATGTTTCATAGCAAATTCCTTGATAATATCAACGAAAGTCTTGATTAATTCTTTGTTGAGTCTTTTGATTATTTCTGATTGAATAGATAACATAGCAAAAAAAACTTTGAAACAAATGTGATCTGGCAGTAGTCTAACTCAAGAATAATCTTCCTGCAGATGTGACCCTAAATGGTAAAGTCAATACAATTTTCAGAACAGTGAAAAAATGTGGAAATTCAAATGAATCAATCGTAAGTAAATAATGTAATATTTGTATTTTGGAAGGAAACATTCGAACACAAATTTTGATTTCTTTACATAATTCCTGTTTGTAATTATTTTTAGCAATATTTTTCCAGTTTCAAATGCTTTCAAAAGTTATAACAATTTCTACACGATCTGTAAATGACATTCTGCTCCTTCATAACTTTGCAATTACGAATTCAAATGTATCCAATTGTAAAATACAGATAGACACAAAGAAGTTAGATATGAAGAAAATATATTACATCATGCATAACATGATGTGACATCTTTGCAACTAGCTTCATTCTTTTTATCATAATTTTTTCTTAAATAACAATTTTCGGAAAAATTTCAATCATTTTAATCTTTTGGAAAATTTTTACTTATGTCCCACTATTTAGTATGAAGAGCATTCTAAATTTAATAGTTATAATTTCTGGCGAAATACCAAAATCATTGACATAGACATTTTCGTCATCGTTTCTTCAATGATTCTCATGAAGCTGCGTTCCTCTGAATAATTGATTCATATTGTTATGTATTCGACACTGGCAAAAGAAGAAGAAAAAAGCCCTCTATCTGTATATTTCCCTCTGCTTCCTAATTATCTTCTCTTTATTGCTTGCTGCTTCATAATTCTTATAATTGCTTTCCTCTTCATTAAGATGAGATAGACTTTATGATGATCATGATCGTTAACATGGATTTAACTTGAAAACTCAATAATATATTCATTAAACAATTATATTCATTAACATTAAAATATTCAAAATACAATGTTTGTCTATTTTCTTGCCTCCGAATTAATACTAGCCTTAATAACGCAATCGCAATTAAGCATACAGCTTTTATTTTCCTTATTATCTATTTGGAGCATCCATCAGCAAACATAAGGTTGCAAAATTGGTTGCTTTGAATAAGCAATCTTGTCTAGACTGATTGACGTGATCTATGTGCACAAATTGCTTGAAAATGCAAAATGTATGTATATCCAGACAAGATCGAATTTATACCCTTTCAGGGCCCTTAGACAATACAAATCTCGTTCAGTCTTTTCCCCCTGTTTAACTTACTATAACATATGTTTCTTACTGATTTTAATTCTTTATATAAACAGTTTTACTGATATTAATATTGATTAACAAGCAGATACTGATAAACTGAAGAAACATTTAATTAGGGGTCCTTTTTGAGAAAGTTGGTTTCAGTATTTTGCATGTTAAAAAATTCAAGAACTAAATTTAAAGGAATTTTAATTGAAATAGATAAAAAATGGGTGCAATCTAAATATTATTTAATTATAGAATTTGGCATTTCTTAAATTATAAAACTACATATTTTTTAAAATTTATAAACATTATATAAAACAAGTAAAAGATGAATCGTTATGAATATTAGAATAATGTTCTGACATTGCAAGAATGCTCGATTTTAATTTGGATCATTGCGTGTACATGGTCGTTGTAAATAAAATACAAGTATAAAATCACTAAACTCAAACAAATATCGCAAAAAAAAAAAAAAAAAAAAATGGAATTGCGGGGACCTTAGGCAGTTGTCTACTTTACCAGTTTGAATCCGAATACAGGTCGGATTATCAAACAAATAAAAAAAAAACTTTTTTTTAATCCTTCCAATCAGTCGACGAAGCGACGCCTTCAAAAATGTGAGGTTTTATATCCCTCGCACCGTTCGCGTCCCCCGTGGGGCCGCCCTTATATAAGAACTCTAGAACCACCTCAATGTCAGACTTTTATTCTTTACTCATCTAAACCGTTTTCGTTTGCATTACTTTTCATCATCAAGCCTTCATATTCAATCGGAAAAAAAATCTCCCAAATTAATAATAATTAATTTGGGAGATTATATATTATTCATATTCGTTATTCTTGCAAAAAAATCAGTTACTTAGACAAAGATTATTCCTACACTAAGCAGAAAATAAACACACGTGGAAAGCAGTTTTAGAAAAGCGCGAATACTGATACTACAAGGAAAATTTAGCATCTGGCACTGAATGTAAGAATTTCGGTTTAAAAATAGAGAAAATTTATTTTTACAAATAAATATCTTGCTTGGTTATGCTCATTTTTATTTGAGGGGTCGTAACATAAATAAGTTGTCTTGCGCTTGTTATAAATATGAATTTACGATGCTCAGACAAATTTTAATTCTTATTTTCTAAAATAATTAATTAAATAAATTATTTATTACATTTTAAAGTTCAGTCAAAATTTTTAATACAAAAAGATTTTAATCAAAAATTAAAGTTTCTAAAATGATTTTCATTAAAATTTTAACTCAAACCTCAATTTTAAAATTGTCTTTTTTACGTCCTTTACACTTATTTATACAGAATTAAGCAACAGCTATCAGAAAAAACAAAAAAGCGGAATCAAGGGTTAAACATGTAGAACTTACACGTAATTATATAAATTCATGTGGAATTCAAAAGGGAAACATAATAAAAAAGCAACCTAGGATTAAAAAAACATATTTAATAAGGATACTTCACAAATGCAATGCAAATAGTTTGATTTTGATTTTCATTCGTATACAAAATGAGCATATTTTCCTATTTCTTTATGTATAACTAAAAATTTGTACCTGTTCGCCAGTGCCAAGCATGATAGATTCAGGAATTCCGAAAACTTCATTTTCCATTTGGAATTCCTCCTCTTCTAAGGTTATGAGCAATACTCGGAAATTTGTCCCTCCAAGGTCAAGGGCAAGAAATTTCCCTTGTTCTAAAAAAAAATATATGAATTTAAATGCGAACTTATTATATGTATTACAAAAAATATATAAAAGTTTTTAAAAAACTGTTGATTTGCTTCTCTTGTCATCTTTTAACGTTATTACAATGCTTATTTCTATACTGATAGGAGAAGTGGGACAATCTTAGGATAAACAGCTAATAAATTTAATATGTTATAAAAAAATTCTATTATATTGGCAGTCGCAGTTACACTGAACAGACATTTATAGATATGAAAGCAGTGGCGAAGAAAAGGTAAGTGGTGCTATTATAAAGGTAAATATTTTTTTCGCCCTCCTCCCCATTACATTTGTTAACGAAGCCAGTGGTTTAAGGTATGATATGGCTGAGTAACATAAATGTAGAAAGAAGGTTATGGTTTTTATCCTCTGGCTGCAAGCTTACACAGTATTATTCAAAAAGTGGTAGATCGATTAGAGCTTTAGCAACGAATTATTGGCTGGAAATACTCCTCTATATTGTTACGGATCACCGGGTTCGCCTGTAGTGGGTATATGGTGTGAAAACACAATCAGCAGGCCTGAATAGAAAACAACAACGACGTTTATTAAACACAAAGACACAGACGAACAATGAAAAGACTACAACTATATACAGCCGAGACGTACACACAGGAAAGCACACTACAGCAAAAAGTAGCCAACAAGTAGTAATCGACCACAGCACACAAAGCGTCCAGACAGAATCCAGCAGAAGAGGGGATCCTCGGCGCTTCGCTCTACGGTCTCTCCAAACGGCTGAAGTTCTCACTGTCTCCTCGCTTTAGCTGTATCCAACTGCCGACTCACTATCACATGACTTGCTACTCCACACACAATTCGATGCTGCTTCCACAATAGACAACAGGATTCGACGCACAGCCCAGTTCAGCAATAGCTTGGGTTCCACACAACACTGGCACTCCGCCGTTGCTTCGCTATTCTCTCGAAGACTCGTTACTTGCCTACGATTTCTATCTGGTTCACTGCAGCTTGAGACTGCAGGTCTTTTATAGCTCCTGGGAGGCGACCGATGACCTTCTCGGCCAATCAGGGCGTGTCTCAGTTCCTAATGGATGGATCGTTAAAATTCTCGAAGTTTCCAGCATTATCTATTTTGTCGCCAAGTTTGTCACCAAACTCTGGGATCACTGGCTCGGGTGATTGTAAATCAGTCTTTCTGGTGATAGAACTAATCGTGCTGGGAAGCAACTTTACAGGCTTGTAACAATATATTAGAGACATAATTCTACACTGGTGTGCAAAACTTAAGCAACAGGTATGTTTTTTGCCATAACTTCACGAGAAATCATCTTAGAGACATGAAATTCAGAAATGAGATACATTATTTTGTTCTGGAAGAATGACGAAAACTTAGTTGCGCAGAAATGAATAGAATGCATACAGTATGGAATCAAACAAAAAAGGCTTTATTGAACTCATAGTATCGTTACACATGATTGTCTGTCCAAGAGGAAGAACAGCAAGCAGATGTTCCTTAGTATGGGATATGCCCTCCCCTTACTGCAATGGTTGCTTCGCACCGTCTCCCCATACTCAGCACCAGATTGTCCAACAGTTCTTGAGGTAAGAGTGCCCATTCCTCAATCAGCATCTGTTTAAGTTGTCGGATGTTCCCAGGAGGATGTAATCGTGCCGCAAGGCGTCTCCCCAAAGCATCCCACACATGTTATATCGGATTTAAATCAGGGGAGCACGCCGGCCAATCCATTCGAGTGATATCTTCACTTTCCAGGAGCTCCTCAACAGCATGAGTCCTGTGTGGCCGTGCATTGTCATCCATAAAAACGAAGTCTGATCCAATGGCACCTCGGAACAGACGCACATGGGGAAGGATCACCTCCTGACAATAGCGATCTCCAGTTACAGAACCTCTGTCGAAAACGTGGAGCTCAGTCCGCCCATTCATCATAATGCCTGCCCAGACGACAACTCCAGGACCACCGAAACAGTCTCTTTCCGTGATGTTACTGGGATGAAACCGTGTCCCGACCTCTCTCCAAATCAACTGGCGTTGGGAATCGCTTGTGGCACTAAAACAACTCTCATCTGTAAAGAGGACACGACTCCATTGATTAGATGTCTAGTTTTTGTGCTCCCCGCACCACTCTAAACGGTGCCGCCGGTGGGAAACTGTCAAAAGGAGGCAGCGTTCAGGACGGCGGGCGAATAGGCCACCTTTGTGAAGGCGTCTGGACACAGTAAAACGTGACAATTGTCGCCCCGTTGCTGCACACTGGTTTCGGGTTCTTTTCGCCTGCAGGACGATATATCGGTCATCCACTGCAGTTGTTTTCCTGGTGCGGCCACCACCAACCTTTTTCACAGCTGTACCTGTGGTTTGGAAGGCTTTCCAAGCGCGCGAAACGATACTTTTGTTGATTCCGAACTCTTCACCTACACTGGTCACACTACGACCCTCCTCCAGCTTTCCGATCATTCTTCCACGTGTGAAATCGTCCAGGTGATTTCTGCTAGCCATATTTCACGAATTAACTCACGTGCAGTTGCAGCGAATGTCTTTAATTGCGTCTCCGTCCTTCCTTTTACTGTAGTGTTGAGCTGCGCGCGCCTTCCGCACGTGTTTTGCGTACGCTCACGTCGTCTGTGACTTTTTGTTCCTGATATTTGCATACGCATGACCTCCCTCTTGAATTACGTGTTCATTGTACTGATCGCAAGAACTCCTTTTCTGCAATTTCATGGCTATCTGCTTAAAATTTGCATTGTTGCTAAAGTTTCGCACACCAGTGTACATCAAGTGCTACCTAGGGGATCCAAGAAGGCTTTGATTATCAAAAATACCATCCTTCTAATTCATTAGTTCGTGGACTGTCTAGAGATATTAGCTATGAAAATATAAATTATAATTATTCATAACTATTTCTTTAAAAAAAAGAAAGAAAAGAAGTCAAAGATTTTTAAAATATTTATTCAATATTGTGAAAGAAATTTCATTGAACAACTGAATAGAAACATTGGAAAGACTTTGTTTATTACTATTACCATACTGAAAATACTATGGTTAAATTTGACAAATTACAAATTAATATTAAGTTAAATTACCTTTTCCGTTTGGGACATCTGTTACATACGTAGGGAACATTTTCACAGCAGCGTTGCTATGAGTATCCCAAGATAATCCTTTGTGAAATTCATGTAAAAGGTTAACCGATACTTTCTGCAATTGATCATTTGTGAGTACCAGTTCGCGTGTGAGTGCTTCAATCTGAAATGTAAAGAAAATTATCAGTTAGCAATTGTAGAAAAAATAATAAATCGATTCTCTATACAATAATTAGTAACATCAATATTATGTAAATAAATTAATAAAACTGCCGAGAGAGATATAACGGAAAATAAGGCTAATAAGTAGGGTTACATATTCAATTTAATTGATAAGAAAATACAAAAATACGAATAATCAAAATAACCCCCAGGAAAATAGAGTTCATTCGTTTTATCACTCATTAACAAGTAGCTTGTCAAATAGCTATTTCATTAATAATTAAAAACAGCAGAAAATCATAATAAGAACAGTACGCCTATTCTTTTTATCTTTCAACAACTAAAAATTATGGTCTGTACCTGCTTTTCAATACATTAAAAACAATAATTCATTTCGTACTTCACAATTTTAAATTGCAATTAAAATTACTGCTGATTTTACAGTAAAAAAATTAATATTCATATATTCCATACAAGAAAGAAAGTTTCATTCTAAAGAAGACAAACAGAATTTTGTTATTTTGAAATAGGTGGCAACGCTATTTCTTGTATACGGTAGAGATTTTGCGATAACATGATATTAGTCATGGTATAATTCCAGCCGGATCATTAGAGCAAGTTTTTAATATCTTCTGTTCAGCAAGTAAAATATAAAAATTATAACACACACAATATTTCAATGAATAACATACTATTCCAAAACAAGAAGAATCTATAATAAGATCCAATAAAATATTTCTGAAATG
>JAPMOR010010573.1:114876-158829 GCA_026543865.1 Argiope aurantia | reverse complement strand
TCTGATTTCATATGAACTATAACCATTATCTAATTGCTCTATATATTTCAATATTCAAGAGCGATAGATAAAACAAATCTATAAATTATTATGACAAATGATTTTTATTTTTTGCTTTTCTCTACAGCTATTTTTAATACAGTACAATTTGTTAGAAGTTTTCATTTCATTACTAGGCATAATATAAACTTTTAAAAAAAATTAACATTTATACCATTGTTGGTGATAGAAGATAGCACGAAAAAGTGATAAATCATTACCATTTTGTAAACAAAAAAAAGTAAGGAAAAAACTTTTAAAGAAACGACTCATAAAAAAGGTTTCATTGAGAATCAATAATTGAGAATGAATGGTACTTCATAATAAGAATAAAATCAAAACAAATATTCAAAAAATACCATAATTACCTACTATTAGAGCCAGATCGTTATTTATAATATTTTATTGAAAATAAATTTATAATATTTTATTAGTTTAACAAATGATTTACTTTCGCTTCCTGAAAATATCTGGAACACTTTTAAAAAGATGTACTTTTTATTTTACAATAAGCGCAAGAAGAGATGTTTTTTTTTAATAAAATAAAACTGGGACTTTATTTATTAACTAACAATAAACTTCAAAAATAACTTCATTAAATAACAATGACTTTTTGTTTCCCTTTCTTCTAATTATTCATTAAATATATAACTGAGACTGGGTATTGTAGAGATGGTCAAAGCTTGGTGATCAAATCAGTCTGCACGCATGAATGGCCTCTCGTTTGCAACTTCTCTTCAGCTGCTCAAAAAGAAGCATTTTTTTGGTGATGTAATAAAGAAAACTTATTACACATTTTCACAGTTCTTTCATTTTCTCGACTGCATTTGCAATTTGACAAAAGTCTACAAGACTATAAACCATTTTTTTTAGTGTTTAGGATTTCCTTCATGCATACATGAATACATAGAATCAACAAATAGACAGCAATTCGATAGATTTGGTCCAAAATTTATTACACATCAGCAACATC
The DNA here is from genome assembly GCA_026543865.1 of Argiope aurantia. Lineage (NCBI taxonomy): Eukaryota > Metazoa > Arthropoda > Arachnida > Araneae > Araneidae > Argiope > Argiope aurantia. The sequence continues at coordinate 157,817 of JAPMOR010010573.1, read as the reverse complement.
CACTTGTGGAATTCCATCTACACGTTTGTTGTATTTTTGAATTATCATGTTCCTATGCTTACGAACAGACAGACATCACTTAAAACTTATTTCATCCAAATTTCATCGCAAATTAGCAAATCGAATATTTTGACTTTAAATTCTCTTCTTATACTGGAAAGCAAAAATAGTTTCAAAATTTCTTGAAACACAAGAAGTAATATTAAAATAATAATAAAATTAAAAGAATTGTTCAGTTCTTTTTTTCAAATAAATTTGCTTTATTCTTTTATTATCTTAAAACATTTATAAAACAACGTAAACGTCGGGATAAAAAAAAATGTAGGATGGTTTCAATCGGTTTATGATTATACTCTCAAGAGTGAGCAAAGTATCGAAAACAGATAATGGAAATACAACATTTTATGTTCAGGATCCTATCCATTCAACAATTGAATTTCTGGTATATTCCAATAGGATAGAATAAGAAATAAAAGCGTCACGCTGTTGAAGAGATCCACATTTTTCCAATTTATCAGAAAGGGATTGCAATACCGGTTTACAGAATACCGGTATTTTGAGCCATTTGTAGAATTTTGTTATACCGGTATTTACAAGTTTAAATATCGATTTTTCGGTATTTACTAGAAATTTTAATTTGTCTTGTAATTGTTTAAATTGTTCGGGGATCGCTAACAGAGCAAAATAGTATACGTTTTTGTTTTTATGTCACCCTAACGGACGAAATTAGACTGTGAATACAAAGTTCCATCCTACAATCAAGAGAAATGATAAAATACTGTATGACAATGGATTGTAAAACCCTACACCTTTTGCGCATGCTTTAATATGCGTTTATTTTGACAAAATAGGAGTGAGAGGAAAGATGAAAGGAGATGTTTAGGAGGAGATTCTAAAACACGTTGGAACAGTTTACTCCTAATGATGGAACGGTTTTTGAAACTGAGAAATCCAATCCAGAAAGCAATAATCAACTTAAACCAGCGAATAAATTTTTCAGATAGTGAATTCGACTTGATATACAGAACAGGTTGTCATTACTTAATATAAACTTAATATTAAAACTGGCTGTTGAGGCATTATGTCGGAGAGATTCTAATTTATTAACAGCTAATGCAACAATAAATTTCATGTTGCAGGCGCTGAAAGAACAGCACAGATCACTATGTGAAGAATTATATTGTCACGTAGGTTCTTTAGTGTGAAACTCAACGACACACACAAGAAGTAGAACTAAACCAATTCATTAATTCAACTCTGAACTTAGAACACAGTGACTGACAAATCTTCTGCTTTTATACTAGCAGGGAAAGTTACAGAATACATTTCTGGTGACAGTAAGAAAAGTCTAGAACACTTGTCTGGTAAACTAAAGAAATGTCCAGTATCTTCTGGAACATGAAATAAAGGAATTAAATATTTACTTATACTATGAATCGCATTGTCTCTAGCGGAATTTGAACCCACGGTCTTTTGATTACGAGTCCAGTGCCATGATCATTCGGTCATGGAGATTCGACTGTCTTTCTTCAATGCGACAATATATTACATTGAAAAATCGCACAGAAGAAAGGCATACCGAAATAGAAAATGTCTTATTTTATTTACATAATTATAATGATTTTAAAAATGAAAAAGAAGAAAATAGACTAACCAATTCAAATCTGATCAAGTTCATAGTAAATTTTCTTAAAATATTTTTTTACCCATAAACCTATCCACATTCAGAAGAATTCGGTACAGTTCTCGGAGATTATGATGGCACTAATGTGAAAGGAATTGTCCCTTGAACAAAAATTAAATTGGCGATAAAAAATTCAACAAATCAAAATACAATACAGAATTCAGCTATATCCCAAACCATCCGACGAGTAATCGATTTATTTGAAGATGAGGAATTTAGAGGTTGGAAAAAGTATATCGCAAATTGCTAACAGTACCACCAATTATCGCAGATGCCGAAAGAGCATTTTCGATAGCTGATAATGTTTGCACAAAATTACATTCCAGGATTAATGACAGTACATTTGATGCATTATGTTTTTAAGACCACATTTCAAAAATTTTTAATAGTACCACAGACTGAATAGTGATGTTAACACTTTTTTTTGTTTATCTAAACATTATTATTGCCAGGCTCTCCGCTGAACACTCTATACACTTTCAGTAGGTCCCCTCACATGTTGGTTTAAATGGTAATGAGATAGCGGATAATTTAGCTAAGACTGCCTTAGCTGACATATTTCATATTGATGCAACACTGTGCAATCTCCTCTATCAAACAAATGGAGTCGAGTGCACTTTAGAGAGTCCCACCTGCTCACCCTTGGTACTTTGGTAAGAGTACCGGTTGGTGTCACCGTCTGAATATCTCTAGAAAACAGCAAACGGCTCTCTCTCGATTTTTAAGTGGACACACCAAATCCCTCACCTTCCAACACGGATCTTTGCTGAATGTCCTTGGTGCAAGGCAGATCAAGCCTCCCCCATTGATATTTAAAATGTTTAAATTTTTCGATTTTTGAGATTTTAAGGGATCCGCTATTGTTTTTGAACTTATTAGAGATGTTTGGTATCACCTTGGATCAGAAACAACAACAAAACTTTTTTGTGATTGAAATAAAGAAGATGTTCCTTTACTTTTTTGTGATTTTTTATATACTGTTATAATTTATAAGTTACAAATTATTTTTGTGATATTTACATTCTCTAATAAAACTGGTAAATAAAACAAAGATACACCGGTGTTTTCTTTCTTTTCCTAAAATTTCTAATACCGGTATTAAAACCGGTATTCCGGTATTAAGATCTAAAAAATACCGAATACCGGTATTGAACTTTTGGTCCGATATTGCAATCCCTAGTATCAGATGATTTATCAGAGTACAATGTGTTTTATTTTCACAATCATTGGTCATAGACGTATACTTACAACAACAAAAAACGTGCAAATGAGATACGTATTTATATTAAGATATGTTTGAAAGTAAAAATTTTATAAGAATTCCGAAATATAACTCTTTCGTAATTCTTGTAAAACATTGGTATCGCTTTCCTAAATGCATATTTAGTACTGGTTCACATGTATTCCAATGAATATAGCACAAAACATTTAATTACTGAAGTACAAATACTGAGAGAGGTATTTTATCTTAAAATTTTAACCGATTCCATTCATGTGTGGATATAGTATGTAGATGTAGTTGCGAGCGAATGGCTTGCTGAATTAATTAATGTGAATTCGATTTGCATGCCCGTTATGGTCGCGCTATGGACATTTGTATTCCGCATTTAACTTGTTCTTGTCAATTCTTGTTGATTTGACGTATTCAGTTTTTATAACTCAATCTAATATCTACATTCTCATAAACTCAGTCAACTCATCTTTTAAGATGAAATATCTGTCTTCAGTTTTGTTTTATAGAAGTTAAATTTTTAATTCTTCGCCTTCGTCAAAGTATACAAATAGGAAGTATTGTAATCATCAAAAAAATCTCTCGTAGCTTGACGAATATCCAGATTTGATATTTCCTCGAGTTTAAAAGAAATACATTCTTGAAATTATTTCTGACTGACATTGAGTCTGTTTATCTGTCTATGAGCACAATAAACTCTCAACGTTTTGATCTAAATGGATGAAATTTGGTACATAGATTTTACAGTATATTTGTAGATTTCCTCAAAATTAAATATTAAATCCATTTAGAGAAATTTGACTGGCCTTTGAACTACAAGTAAAAGCGATAAATATTAAAAGAGAAAGTTAGAAAACAGAATTTGGAACATCGGTTTAGCATCTAAGATTAGATTCTTATGGAATTTTGAGGCATATTTATAGATGAGTTCTTCAAATGTCGGTCTTTACTTTCGAATGAGATAACTCAGAAATGTGATACCTTAAATACAGGAAATTTGGTATGTGATCTTGTGGATTGTAATTGAAGTTTTCTAATTTTGGTTTCAATTGAACAGAAAGAAAGGTACAAAATACAAATGTTTTTTCATTAGTAAGTTTTTAACCATATTCATGAGATTGGGGGATTTTTGTTCAAAGTTCACATGATAGTTTTGGTAAAAATGTTAGAAATCTGAAAAAGTTCAATATTCCGTAACTATTATTCACCAATGACATGCAGTTTTATTATAGATCTGCAATTTGAAACGAAGGGAGAATTATAAAACTTTTTTTTCACAATACGGAATTAACTAGTTGTCTGTCAAAACAGCTTTTACGACTGTTTTAAAATTTCGTTACATGAAAAAAAAATAAACATTTCGTGTTAGTTTCCAGGCATACAGTCACCGATATTTGAAGATTATATAGAAACACAACTGATTTCTTGATTATGATACAACATATTTCTTATTTGCAAAATTATTATTTCTTAAGCATCATCATTTCAGTTAGAATGCTTTAGCTTTATATTTCCTTTTCCCTCCTACCCCCCCCCCCAAAAAAAAAACCGCTATGTCTTCCAGTTTTCAAAATCATTTTTTCAAAATCATTAATGACTTTTAACTCATATTTTTATTTCATAAGTGTAATTTTTAGATCATTTAATGAAAAAATATAATATCTTATAACATTTTTTCAAAACTGTTGCCACGAATAAAGTTATATAGTTTAAAGAAATTTAGATTGTTATAACATTAAACGTAGTATCATCAATACTTATTTCAAACTAAAATATAATCTTCTTTTATGCATTTCTTTCAAGAAACAAAACCCAAAATTTAGTGGTAAAGGTAATAAAAGTGAGAAAGTGAGTGTTTTCGGTCTTTTAGGCCAGAAAAGAAACTCCCGAACTTTTATCAGGTTTCTTTTCAGTATCTGTTTGAGATGTAATCGTTTAGTTAATGTTGCGAAAGAATTCACAAGATTAACTCTTCATAGCAAATATCCTTTGTTATCGTATTCTATGGTTTCCACAAGTTGCAAAATGGGAGGATAAACATTTCTTCCAACATGGGATCCGGAAATAAGTGTTGGGACTGTTTTAGATTTTCGTCTACGAATTGAATATCTATTGCATCGTATCGAAAGTATCAAAGAGAAGGCACTGTAATAGAAAAAAAAATGGCCAAAGGATTTTGAAGAATCTTCACATTTCGGACGTACTTGGGCCGCAAAAAAATCTTAGGAATGATTTATGTCTGTATGTTAACACAATAACTCAAACAAGATGTACTAGATCTATGAAATATCGCATGCAATCTTATCTTTTTAACTCCAACTTGTAGTGCTTTTTTTTTAATTCTGACAAAATTCAACAAAAACATAGTATCTTTTCTTGTCCGCCTGAATGAGAATATAATAATTCAAAAGTACATAAAGCTATATTGATGAAATTCGGTATACTGTTTCATCTCTTGATTTGCAAATGCCTATTTAATAATGTAACCAACTTTGTAAAAGAAGTGACTTTTTTATTTCGTATATTCGCATGTATGTTAATAATATATCTCAAAACTAAATTGATGTAGAGAAAAAAAATTGTTATATGGTCTTATGCATTGTCTTATGCATGTATACTGTATCACCTTAAAACTTTGCATCAGGTGTGACTTGCAACAAGTATACAAAAACGTTACAAATTAAAAGTGTTAGGATACTAGTTTTTGACTCACTTCACACCTATTGGTAGTCTTCTCAAACATTCATTTGGATGATAATATATCAATCATACAAAATATTAGATAGATCTACTATAATTCTTTATCTTGCCTCGAGATGCTTTTTTCAACAAAATATATTTCTTATCCTAGCCATGTCTTTAACCCCATGTAAAGAACTCATACCACTGAAGAGTCTCCTGCCTTCTTCTATACTAACTATATCAGCAAAGCCTTTCCTTTCCTCTTATCAACCATCCGTCAATCAGTGTCAAAATTAAGACCACCGTTTCCTTCGTCAAGTCACAATTTGGAATCAGTCGTATTAGTATCCGCTATTAGTCTCGATTAAAGGTGGTTGATAATGTATACACATGATGCAAGTATCAAGTTGATGCAAAGGTCCAAAGTGATACTTGTATCAATATAGTACAAGTATCAACTGGAAACAAAGCATCTCATCTTTATAATATAACCCAATCCTATACCACCGCATGGTCTCATTGATGCGTTATGCATTTGTTATATATTCTAAGGACTTATACTTTTATTCCAATTAAAAATAATAAATATATCTACTGCATTTGTTCATCATTTTTTACAATGTTTATTTAGTGTACAATATTTATGAGATATTTCATGATTAAATAAATGAGTTCCACGTTAAAAAGTTTCTTACTCAGAAGAAAATGTAATCCAAGCATCAAAATTGTTTGTAGTAAATTAATTGAAAGCAAATAAAAATTAAGCGTTAAATATCAATAGAATTTTCGAAATGCTACAATTTAAAAATGTACTGAAAAAAAGAGTGATCTTATTAAGAAAATATTTTAATTTTTTTAAGTGTGGTAAAATTTTTGAAACTAAAATATAATTTTTTTTCTTCTATTAGGTACTAATTTTTATATAATTCCCAACTATTTAATTTAAAGCTTTAAAAACAAACGAAGAACAAAATTAAAATTAAGAACAAAGGTTATATGTGATGAGCAAATTAGGTAGACGTATTTTTAAAACTAATATCTGTCAACAATAGTGTTTTAAATCATAGATGGCAAACGGAATATTTGCTGAGTGTATCAAATATAAATTATCAGGTTAAAGCTTCAGGCATAATCGAGTATCAGTGTTAATCTACTCTTGATTCTGCAAAACCAAGCATCAATTTCAACCTAATCTAGACGCAAATACAACAGCCGATACTGTTTCAGTTCACGAATGGTAAAAATCGGTTAATGATTGTATCACTTAAAAAAGTGTCAGATACAATCGAATGTTGGATTCTACTTGCACCTGATTAGGCAAAACTTTATATCAACCAACCCTAATCTGTACTGAGCTTTTTTTTCTCATTATATTGTTATACACAAAATGCAACATACTGCGCCAAAGCACTTCGAAAAATGTAGGAGGTATGCTTTGCAGACTATCATGATCTTAGACTTTTTATCCATCTCTGCTATGAGTAAGAAAAAAAGTACATTGCCGAAGTAGATGAAAAAATTGAGAGGCAAATTATTTTCTCATATTTGAAGCATAAAAAAAAAGAGTATATTGCTCCCCCCTTCAATAAATAATAAGGACCTTCAGATTTCGCTGAGATAAAATGGCGTGTAATTCGATACTTTCCATTAAATTTTGAGATAATTTTTCACTGAAATTCATCCATGAAAAATCTGTTGGATGATTTGTTCATTCTGTATATAGACACTACTTCAAAACTGAAAATAGCATGAATAATGAAATTAAATCATACATTTATGCTTCAAATTATAACCACGTAACAAATTTTGAGTACATGTTTATTTTTACAACCGCCACGATGCATCGAGAAAAAATGCAAACTGTCACTAACTTGGCGACTAGCTAGTTCGACATAATTTGAAATTCGCTAAGTATACTCATTCTAGGCGGTCTTTGCATAATCAAAAAATTGCCAAGTAAACCCAAAGATATCTGGGTGAAATCCTAATATTTTATACAATATGAAACTTGACAAACTTGGCATAATCATAAAACCGCCAAGTCATAGGAAGAATACACCCGCTGGATGCAAATAGAATTGATAAGGCGTTGGTCATGTTAGAGAAACATTTTCTTTTTCCTAAATAAGATTTTACATTAAAAAAATATTTTGAATACAAAGATCATCAATTTTACTCTCAAAACTCTTTCCAATATGGCAACTAATTATCGAAAAATTAGCCAACAAATTTGATGTCTTAGTTACTCATTGCCGCATTATCTTAAAAAAATAGTAAAGACTGCATTGTTTTAATTTTCAGGTGTCTCTTTTTCAGATTATTTATTTATTTTTTAAAGTATAGCATACCTGTAGAAAGAAGCTCTCAACAGAATATAATTTTATGCAAAAGATTATTTTATATCGCATTTAGAGTTTTACATTTTTTTTTATTATTTTTGTAACTTGGCGATTTTCAATCTGTTTAAATGCAAGATTCAAATTGAAATTTTTTACGAAGTACATAATTTTATTTCATTTTTAAAATTCAAATTAACTAGTAGAAACTTATTAAAAATAAGTTTAGAATAGAAAATGCTGAATTTTTCAGAATTTTTTCATTAATTATTATTATTATTTATTTATTTTATTATTAGCTATATTAATTATCTTTATTTTAATTTCCATAACATTTCATTGGGTCAGTTTGAAATACTAGATTCTCAACACTTATTTTATTTAACATAAATGAAATATCAGAAAAAATTCCAAAAAATGTTTTACATTCTAACAGAAATTGTCAACATAACTACGATTTAGATAAAATACAAATGAGTCAATTTCAGGTAAAACACTGTACTTGTTCACCTGAACGATGCGAGTCAATTAACTGAGTGTGAATACAAAAATTTCTGGCAGTAAATACAGCTATCTTGTACGGTTTCTAAATGGTTTGAATCAGTATATATTTTCCTATGAATATATAATAAAGTTAGGGAAACATATATTTCATAATCCGGCACAAATTGAATAAAATACAAATGATTCGTACAAAATACAAATGAGTCAATTTTAATTAATGTTGTACGAGCCAATTAACCGAGTGAAAACATACGTACTTCCGGATATTAATACTGGCATGCTATAAATGTTTCTTACTGATTTGCTAAATTTCAGGGAAAAAAATACAATAGAGTCAACTGTAGTTAAATTTATTTTTATCTTTGTGATGATTAGAACCAATTATCGATTAGATACATAATCACTTTGAATGTAAAAAGTATCCTTAATGTTTCTACATAATTGCATGCATTTGAAATTGATTTTGAAATCTGGGAACTAAAGACACTTTATCACTTGTAATATTATTAGCAAATAAAATAAAAATTCGGGGATATTAATTTTGCATTAGTGAATATATTTGTTCTTGCTAAATGCCAATTATGTTTTCAAGATATATAAAACGGAACTACTGCTAATTACTTACGTGAACTTATTTCTTCCGCGAAAGGAGTCTTGAACATTCACAAGGTAAAAATTAATATTACTTGTATTATAGTTGTTTTTAGTTCGCGCTTAATTTTTAGGAAAAATATGTAAAAATATTCAGTAAGCTCAAATTATTATTTTTTTTGTGTTTGATAAGAATTTTTTCAGTATACTTATATCATATTCCAAAACTGGAGTCTGCGATCGTGTGATTGTTAAAAAAATTTATCCAAATATTCATAATTCTTTTTTTAAAATCTATAAATAGTTGAGACTTCAAACTCGTTCAACAGAGCTGCTAACCCCCCCCCCCCCAGAGACGACAAGTTATTATTGCGGAATTTCCTCTTTTTTTTGTGTGATTGATTGAATACCCATGGTGTATAATATGTTTATTAGAGTTGCTTGATAATAATAAGTTAAACAGGGTCTCCTTTAATTCATCGATTCTTTAAGAACAATCTTGTCATTGCGGAATTTGAAGAGATAGGAAATTTCTTTATATCTGAAATAGAAACTCAAAATTTCCAGTTTCCTGTGGCCGCTAAACTAGTATAATCTTAGAAAAGTTTCAACCAAAATTGTCATTGGATTTAGTAATTAACTTTTCTGCAATATATATTTATTTCATTCAAATATGGAGCCATCATCATATGTTAAATTATGTATCAGTGTTTACAGTGCTAACTGTATTCAATATAATTGCAATATTTAAATGAATGAAATATATAAATTATGGAGTTCTTAAATTTTAGCTTGGATTTTTAATGTTACGTTTTTCTATAGTGATTTGAGTCAGAGATCTCTAGCTTTTGCCATTTGAAAATTTGTAAAATAAAATATTGGTCATTTATTAGACCATTATATAAAATTGAAAACGCAAAATCTTGTACTGAATCTTTAAGGTGTGCAACACCTTATAATAATATCCTACAGCTTGATATTCTCTTATTGTAAAATATTTGAAAAATGGAATTATCATACTTTTATCAGACTGAGAAATGAAGAATAGTATTCAGTTTAAAATTTAGTTTACTGATCTAGAAATGGAAAATTACCAAGAAAAATTACATGCATAAATACAATTTAACTTTTTGAGAAAATACTTATTTTCATGCTTTTTAAAAATTTTAAAAGAATATTTTTAATAATAAAAAAAAATTAAGTAAGAATAGGTTATATATATAATATAAATTCTATTGGCCTTTATGTGTTATTTCCAATAATTAAGCAATTCCTATTGTAAATTTCTGAAAAGCTTTAATATTTTTAATATTCATTTATTATAAGATTTAAATTTTAAATGCATTTTAACTATTTTCAATGTTTACTGATTTTATATAATTCAAATTTTAATGTATTTTTTTATTTTTTGTTTAGCGTTAACAGCTTTAAAGTGTTTAATTCTTTTTTATTGATTTTAACGTTTGATGTATGATTCATGCTTGGAATTATTATATTTGCATTAAAATTATTGCATTTATTAACGATTTCCAGATTCTGCTTAAAACTTTTAAACTTTTAATGTGTTTGTTAATGGTTTTATTACTCAGTACTTAAAACTTTTATATTTTAAGTGTGTTTTAAATACTTTTAAGATTAAAGTATACAAATTTAATGAGTCTATGTTTTTTGTTTGTATTCATTATTTAGCTTCCCAAATTTTATTATTTCTTTGTTTGGTATTCACTTTATGCCATATAATCTGTAATTTGAATTGTTTTTTATTGCATTTGTTGTTTTGAAAAATAATATTATCAGTGATAATTCTATATTAATGATAATATGTACTAAGGATTAAACTGAACAATATTTGTATTCAAAAATGAGCACGAATTACATTTTGCTTTTAATTCTATACCGATAAAATAAAGCATTCGCACTAAATGTGGAATAAAACATTTTTAGGAAAATATATTTTTTAAAAATAAAGCATTCGCACTAAATGGGGAATAAAACATTTTTAGGAAAATATATTTTTCTTCAAGTAACTTTTTAATATTTCCATAGAAACATTTAAATTATATATTTTGATGTTTTAGAAAACCGTCAGTTTTATGGAAATATCATGTATTTGAAAAATGCAAATTTACTATTTTATTTACATCGGTGTTCTCATTCAATTTTAAAATTAAAAACTTAAAAAAAGATTATTTTAGAAACATCATTTGTATTTATCTGAAATATATCACTGCATTAACACACTGACCAATAAAACTACCTTTAATATATTTAGAAGCTGAACATGAAGCAACATATAAAATTGGTAATGATATTTGCGCTAATTTTGTTTTTCGCTGTATTGAAATCAAAAAATATGCAAAAATATAAAAAGAGAGGCATAAAAATATGCAAGAAATAATAAGCATGTAAGATGTTATAAAACATTAAAATGCTTAGATTTCAGTAATAAAACATTAAACATTGAAAAACAATTTCTTGGAAACAAACTTTCTCTCTCGAGAGTTACCACTAAGAATCAAAATAAAATCAGAAAGCCATTATGATTTCCCATGATTCTGTTCCCGCTGTTACTTCAAAAGATATCTTGTTTCTAAAAAATATCTTGTTTCTAAAAAAAACCGCCTCAAAACTATTTTATTATTCGAAACAAAGCATCTTTTCATAGTTACAGAATCATTTGGTTCAAATGATAAATCATTTATATAAAAAGCATATGTTTTCAAAGTAAATAAAAATATTGTAATTGTTTTTATTCTTTTTTTAATAAAAAGTTTCATTTAATTTCTCAAAAGACTTTATTTATAAAAGTTTTTTTTATTCTCAAAAATGAGAGGCATGTTTCTTTAAGATATCCTAGGCATCAAAGTTTTTGCTCATCATAAATATAAAAATACCTTTTATCATTATGAATACTATTACATTTCTGTATTTTTTAATATTAATATGTTTTTATTTTCTAGATTCTCTGTACAATTATAACAGCATTTAAAAACGTCGGTATAGCATTCTCTTTTTCTTTTTTACATTGCATTTATTACCTTTTCACCACCTGCTTTTATAGAGAGGCATTTTGTAATTTATTTTTTTGCCTTGTGGACATACGAAGCACATTCTTGGAACATTGAGGTTCTATTATATTTATTACTGCTACTTTTTTAAATATAAAATATTATATTAGAGAATTTAATTTGAAGGATTTCTTATTTTGAGTGATTCACCCACAAAAATGGTGAGAGCTGTTTCTTCGAAGCTTTCTCCCGCATTTCTAATGAAGATGTTATGTCCTTCCAACTCCCACATAAAATGTTGGACATTTTGTAAGGCCATGAGAGCTCAGAATTTTGTTTTTATGATTTCAAATATGCGAGGCGTGTGTTTGGTAGCATAACAATGATAAATTATTAAGGCAATGTAGCATAACAACGATGAATTCATCTATTATGAACCATACACCATTTAACGAGTAAAAGCTATTAAAAAATCTTTGAGAGCGTATGATCTTTAGTTATGTTTTTTGTGATTAATAACCGGAATGTAGTTAATACGCCAGTACAAACAAACCGACTATCTAATTTATATGCCTTTTTTACCAATCGACTTGAACCAAATTTCGACACAGTTGCAATCACAAGATCAGATCTAAATGCCATTTATTAAAGTAATCGGGATAGAGAAACATTACGTGTATAAACCAATACAAACCGACAGATAATCAACCCTTTGATAGAATTGGCCCCAAATTGGATGTATATCTAAACTATACGGAAGGTTCTAAATATATACCAAATTTTTCTATCCAGCTAATTTCATTTTGTAGATCAGGTGTTAAATTGTAGTCGATAACACACAGACTACCTCTGACTGGATTACGTTAAAAATTCATTAGACATATACAGATTTGATTAAAAGATGATATACCTAACTTCCTCTACCTAATTCAGAGTATTTTTAAGTTATTGTATTTGCAGGTAGACAGTCATTTTACCATAAATTGCTTTTCAACCAAGGGTAATCTAAATCTAACAGCTAATTGATTGACAGTTAGCTTGAAATTTATTACTGATTACATTTGATTTCATCAATTAGGAAGCCTACACATAATTCCTATTTTCCAGTAAAAACATTAATTATAAATCGCATAATATATAAAGATTTTTTAATGTCTTATAGTCACAACAGTTTCATAATTATATTAAAATGTTTTTGAAAACAATTTTTCATATTGATATTTTTGACTCTCAGTTTATTTGCAAGTAAAATTTTATGGACAATATATATATATAAATAAATAAAGCAAACTTCTTTAATAGAAATTACATACTGAAAGCTAAAGAATAAAGAATAACATCAGACGCTATCAATTTAAATTTTCTTATGGAAAATTATGACATTTTGAGACTTATTATATAGGGTCTAACAATCTTATAATCTTCCATTTTAAGGACGTCATTACAAGAAATCTTCAATATTTTCTTCCGTCAATAAATCTCTTATAAAAGCATATAAAAGCTTTTCCATCATGCCAGTGTAATAAATAACGAAGAAATGCCTTTCATTTCCATTGCAGAATATAAATAACTAAGAAATATTCTATAGAAATTAGTCTCTATCTTCCTGATATATCATCTGAGATTCCTTTTAAGATCAAGGAATTCCATAAAATATTCATTATTATCTCCAGAGAATTCCAATCATAGTTTTTATGCATATGATTAGGTTTCTATTTTGAAATGTTGTCGAGGAGCAGTGGGTAATATGATAGTTTATAAATTGATATTTATTTGGGTGCATTTGCCTGAATTATCATATTAATATTTTATTTCAATTCGTAGATGTCCTTATGTTTAGTGTTATATGAGATGCTGGGCAGAAGTTTTATTTGCCACTTCAGAATTGTAAATGTACATTTTACTTAGTGTTTTGCAAAATATTTCAGTAAAAAAATAAGATTAATTTTTTAAAAAGCCTAATTCTTCCATCATAAATTATTTTCCGTTGTTGTTGTTACTTTTGGCACTTTACACCCCATTGCACTCCCCCCCCTTGTTTAGTGTAATAACCTGAGCAAACGTATTTGTCATATGATTTGTTGTCATCTAAAAATTTCCAATAAAATAATTTTGCCTTAAAAGTTGAAGTAGAGTAGAGTCCCAGTATTACATATATGTACAAAGGGGTTATAATTAAACTTCCCTTATAAACAACACCATACAACGCAAACGAGTGCATGGATTGCAACGAAATTTGGTATATAGACTATACACGAGATGCACTCACAGAATTTCGAGAGAAAAAATTAGTTCCAAAATATCCACTAGAGCGCCTTTTGCGGAAAAACCTTAATTTTAACACAATAAACGATCAAAACGGAATACAGAAACAATATTAACCTTTAGTGACTAGTTTCTGATCAGACCTGTTATCGAACCACATTAAATACAGATAAGGAAAAAATAATAGTACGCTGTTTGAAGGAGGGGGGGGGGTCAGTTTGCAGAAACAAGAACATATTAGGACAAAATTGCGTAAGAGGAGCAGTTGTTAATCATGTCCAGGATGATGTAGAGAAAGATGCTCCATGGGACCACCCTCATTCACCTGCAAAATGTCAAGTTCATCGACAATGTGTTCAACATCAGATCGTAACTGATCAATTGTGGTGCTTCGCACACGAAGCTTTGTGGTGTTTTTTAAGTCAATGAACGTCACAACTTCGTCGCAACACGGTACCGTCATCATTACAGCTGGAAACATTGGCATAAAACACGACAACGACTGCAAACGTTTCTTACCCTAACTTCTTTTGCATAAAGCTTCCTCTTCTTCGCAAACATGGAAATTTCGACATTTTTTCCTATAATTGACAGCTTTTCTCTGTTTTATATTTTATTACTCTTAATTCTTGTTCTGAATTGTTAATATTATTTCTGTATTCCGTTTTGGCCGTTTATTTTGTTAAAATTATTTTTTTTCCGTAAAAGGCACCCTCTAATGGACATTTTGGAACTTTTATTTTCGAAATTCCGTGAGCTCCTCTCACATACAGTCTATATACCAAATTTTTCTGCAATCCGTTCACCCGTTTGCGTTATAGGATGCTATTTATAGGTGAAGTTTAATTATAACTACCCCGTATATAAACGCTTAATTTCTAGAAAAATGCTATTAAATATTTACAAGGACGCTTTCGATTAAATTTTCTTCGTTAAAACTAAATTAATTTGGATGTAAACCCATAACTACAAGAGCTTTATAATTTGTTCCACCATCTGTATTCATCATTAGATATCAGGAAAGGAAATTTTATTAATGGACACTAGTGGCACGCATATCTTGTACAATGTTTTGTGACATTAAACAATATTCGCAATATTGTATAATATTGTTGAATACCGAAAAATGTAATATTCATAAAATATTATACAAGATTGTGCAACAGGCTATGCTACTAGGGAATTATCCTAATATCACAGTTCCGATTATTTAAGGACAGGACTTAATGCTTCCCGTTTAAATAAAGTCTGAAAAAGAATCTCTAGAATGTAATTGTTAACCTGACAGAATTAATAAATATTGCAAATTTTTGTTCTTATTTTATTATAAATTTATGAAATTTCTATTCTAGTTTTTAAAGAAAAAATTTTTAATAATAACTAAAAGCCATTTATTAAAGGTAAAGTATTGTAAATATTTTTTAGATAATCTAATTTTGATTATTTCAGACTATGTACTCTTAACTTACAGAGCCGGTTAATTCTGTTCAAATTTCTTATTGCTAGCTAGCCATTACATTGCAGAACCATAACAGAAAGCGAATTATGCTCTTATTTCATGGATAACTATTCTCATTTGTACATTTTCAATTTATTAAATTCTATAGAGTTCCAAAATTTCACACAAGTCTTAAATTTCTACCTGCATTCCAGTGTTCAGAATCAAATGACAAATATCCTTTAACTGTTTAGCATTATATCAACAGAATGTTAGCAGCCTTATTACGTTTGTTGACTTCGTAATTTACTAAATCTGTGACGGAACCTGACGAGGTAAACTGAAGCTACTCATTGAGCAAACGACGTGCTGGAAATGCAGCGAATAGGCGCGCTTTGAGCTTTGGATAATACACCAACTCGTTGTTGAAGCAATTTATGTTAAATAGTACAATTTATTGTGGAATCACTGTGGTCAAAGCTAATCCTTGCTGAGTCAAGCTTCTTTAGGTTTTGTTAATTAGTGAATTTTGGAGAAACTACTGAAAAGCAAATTAAGTTTGGGAAATATATATAAGTAACGCTATAAGAAGTGACACACAGAAACGTGTTTAGTTCAATTATTTTATTTAAAAAAAGTAATTTTTAAACATTGTGTCCTTGAGAATTTTTTAAAATAATTATTTAAAAGATAAGTAATGAAAAATTTAAAATTATATGTAATGGATATATTTTTTAGGTTTTAATTTGATTGAAATGAAGTATCTTCACTCCATAGAAATAATACAGCTTGCACGATTATAATCTCTTTTCCAGTCCTTTTAATAAGAAAACTTTTAACAAATGAAATGCAGTGATTAATTTCAAAATAAACGTGGATTTCACAAGTAAGTATTATCTACATTACTACAAGGGGTGTTCAAATGAAAAGGTACGAAACGACACTGTGAGATAAATGAAGACTTTATTCAAAGAATACACCATAGGGGTGAGAACAACGATCCCATTGATTAACGAGTCGAAGGATTCCTTGTTCCCAGAATTCCTGTGACCGTGACGAGACCTAGTCCTTCACAATATCCTTGAGTTCGCGTCCAAGGTTCGATACTTGTTGAATTCCTCAAGCACAGAAGAGCCATTAACTCCGATGTGTACTGTGGGACACTCTGAAGACTACGCAGGTCCATCAAGAACAAAAGACCGGGGCTATTCACGAAGGGTTTGGTACTCCTCCGTGAAAACTCGCGTACACACGTCTCCAGGGTCACACACTTGGAACTGGCCAAGTTCAAGTGGGGGCAGTTCGACCATCCGCCCTACAGCCCGGACATGTCGCCCTGTGATTTTCATGTGTTTGGTCCCCTGAAAGACAACTGAAATTGAAGCGCTTCAACTTGGATGGCCAACTCGAGGACGCAGTGAAGGACTAGGTCTCGTCACGACCACAGGAATTCTGGGAACAAGGATTCCTTCGGCTCATTAATCAATGGGATCTTTGTGCTCAGGCCTATTTATTCAAAGACTTCATTTATACTTATAGGGTCGTTTCGTACCTTTTCATTTGAACACCCTTTGCATTTACCTGAAAGTGTATTTCAATTTTTATCGAAATAGCTAAGTTCGTGGAAGTCTGTTTCATAGAGATAATATATAAAAATGGCGCCAAATTCATATGAAAAAATATATGCCAACTGGCGTGAATCGATATTTTCGCATCTTTTTTATGGTGAATTTAGTTCTATATCATTTTACTTATTTAAATGATTATTTAATATTTCATTATTCACTATTATAATATTTTTTCATTTTAAAATTTCATTATAAAATAAAAAAAGCATAGAAATAAATTTTATAATTATTCAAAATTTATGTTTAATACAAATAATTTCATTACTTTCAGATAATTCAACATTAGTGTATTTGAAACAATATTTATGTTTGAAAAGAATCCTTGTACTCAGATGGAAAAAATAATTCCAATCTAGCCATTCAAATGTTCTAAGAATTTTTTTCTGGGATTTTCCAAATTATTTGTACAAATACATTTAAATTTATATATTAATTTGGATGAAAGTCTGTGATACTGACAAATAATTATGTCACTTAGACATTAATTACATCAATGTTCTCTTGAACTGATTCTAGAAGTCATATATTACTTGATTTCATCTGAAGAAAAAAATTAATTTTTTTATTTATTTTCCTCTAATTCCATAAGAAGATAAAACTGGCTCTAAAGTAGACGGAAAAAGATGAATTGTTATTTCTGGGGAGACGGACAAAAAAGAAAATGAATAAATATTTCTCAGATCATTTTATAAATTGTAGCGTGACATTGGAGCTGCTGATACAATATATATTTTTTTAATATCTCAACTAATAATGTTTCGAAGAAAAAGTATGTTAAACCTTTAAAAATGTAGATTCATCTTTTTTTGCAGAGGAAGCTTCAAAATAAGGATTTACGTCATCTAACTGAATGACAGAAAAAATTAAACGGCAAGGGATTAATAAAGTTAGTAAAAATAAAATATGAGTATTTAGCTAGAAAGCATCAGAAATTTGCTTCTAATGTTCGGAAAATAAATGAACTTGCGCATGGAAACCTAAGAAAACCTTATAACTATTATTTTAAACTTATTAGATAGCATTTTGAAATAATAAATACCAGGGCGAAATATGGCATAATGCCAAAACTGTTATTCATTTTTTTATTTCAATAGGATTCTTTCATTTATATAATAAACAGTTTTGTTATTACTTGGAAGAATGTTAATATCTAATATAACAAATCAATAATATAATGAGAAATTATGAACGAAAAGATTTTGTAAATTCTGGAATAATATTTTCATTACATTAATTGAAAACATATTAGATTTATTAAACATTTTTTTAAATGGCATCTTCGAAAATTTCAAAGTTTAGACCTTTTTCGTGTCTTTACCTACATAGATAACTACATTTCATATTTGTGGAAGAATTTCATCCAACTTTTGTACTTTTTACTGGTGAGTTTTGGTTTATATTGAATGCACTTCGTTTTGAGATATGATTGTCAGTTGGAATTATTGTATATGTTCTGCTTGATTCATTTATATTATAACGATTGCAGTGATAAAATTCTTATTTGTTTATATATATAAAGTTAAATAATTTATAAGGAATCTTTAAAAACTATTATTGTTTTCTTTTAGAAATTAATTTTATGAATAAAGGAATATTTGTAGAAATGTTTAGAGTTTATTTCCTCGAGAACTCCCTGGCATATTCTCATATAAAAACATCACTTATAACTCTTACCAAAATTGATTATGTACATATAAAACGTAATACACTAGTATGAACAAAACAATTCTATGAACTCCAAACTACTCCTTTTCTACTTAAGTTGTTATTGTTGCTTATTGATTTCCCAATTCTGAAACGCTTCTCAGAATAATTTGGACAGATCAGAGGAAAACGTGTAAAATCAAAATTATAATATGCAACAATATGAAACATAAAAAATAATATTTTAGATTAATTTCTTCAGTATTGAAGTATCATTTCTCTATGAAAAGTTTTAAAAAATAAGATTTTAGTACGACTTTTGTTGACAGATTTCCTGCATTTTTTCTGTATTTCCTGCAACTTAATGAATTCTTGGTGTAGTTGCGTGTGTGTGTTTAATACATGGAAATATGCTTTCTTGTCTTTTTCTTATTTATTTTCGCACACACACACACACACATATAACACATATGGACGATGATCACACATATATAAGGAAACACATAATGTATGCAATTAAAAGTAGAAATTGCCGTTAACAAAGAGTGAACGAATAATTCTTTTTGCCGCTAACAAAAGAGCGAGCGGTGTCTGCTTGCACGTTTCACACCAACTCTCAGGTTGAAGAGTTTACAATAAAAAAAAGCTTAAGCCTGACATTCCATACATATGGTTTAGAGCATAATGCGCCATCTATGTTCAGAATTAATTTGTACTGTATGAATAAGTATACAAAGAATAAAAAATACAAATAAAATAATTAAATGAAAACAAAAGTTACTACTAATAAAATCACATAAACACTTGGTGTTATGTGAAAATGCAGAGGAAAGACAATTGCTAATTATTGTTGACTTAAAGACTTCTTATTAATACTTGGTATTATGTAATAATACAGATAAAAGGAAATTCCTAACTAGTTTTGACTTAAGGATTTTAAATTTTCCAAACGTATTTCGAAAAGAAGAGTGCATGGAATTTACCAAATTGAAAATCTTAAGAAAAACCGAATTTTAACCGAATTACGAGAAAACAATTTTAATATTCATATTTTAAATTAAAATAAATCTGCAAGTTGTCCGTATGTAGTCAAAATGATTCGATATAAATATTATGACGATTAATAGGCTTCCAAAAGCAAAGATAAATTAAAAACAATCCCTATAATCGTGTGCATAATTTCACATTAACAGGAATGCGTAAACATAAAATCATTATGAGAACTGAAATAAAATATTTTGTTTCCTCATTTTTTTTTCTGTGGAAGAAACAGTAATGCAAACAAAATATATTTTATTTTTCAGTAACAAGGAACTGGAGAAACAATCTTCATTTTTTTTAAAAATCCCATCTGCATTTGTGAGTTTTATTTTGGGAAATGGAATCTGCACAACCAAGCTGTTCCAGCTGGTGTTTGTTTTTATAGCTACTCGAGCTCTAATAAATATAAATAATTATTAAATTTTCAGCTGTAAATTTCTCACATAAAGTGAAATAATATGCGTAGTACCTTTCAACATGACCTCGTTGATCGAAATAAAATCTTCTTTGTAGGAAACCGTTCTTTATTTAGTATTTTTTTTTCAAAACCGTTCTTTATTTAGTATTTATATTTTGTTTTCCTTCATAGGGATTGCAAAAAGTAACGGATTATTTTTTCTGCATCGCTTTCTCATTTAAATGTATTGAGATTTTAAGTACTTATTTAAATGTAAATGCTATGCAGATATCATAATCCTTATTTTCTTTTATCATCAAATCTACAGGCATTAATTTTTTTAACATTTTTTTTACCTTTATTTAAATCTATTGCGTGATTTCTGAGGTAAAATAACTTAGTATTTGCATTCATAATTAGGTTGGGAGGTTTCGGATTTACGTTGTTTTTTAGAGGGATAAAATATTTAAATGAGTCATTTTCATTTTATAATATTAATGATAATTTTTATCGCACAAAAATATTATGAATTTCACGGAACTAATGACGCCTAAAACTAAAATTCTGAACATTTAGCAAAAACATTTATGAGATATATAAAAATAATTTAATTTCTATAATTATAAAATGATAACTAAAAATATCCTAGCCTTGAAACCAAAGATTTAATTTAAGAGTATGCTACGTATTTCGTTAATTTAATAAATAGAAAAATATTAGTTTTTAATCTGTTAATATTTTTGATAAAAACGTAACGTGTATTGAATTTTGAAAATATATTCATATGATAAGGATAAAATTTTTAAGTAAATTAAATCAAGAAAATTTTAATTAAAATTTATAAATTTTGTCCTTACTTTTTTCTTTTTCATGCTATTCTAAATAAAGAATAAAAAAAATATTACGTCATTATAAGCCAACATCATAAGTACTCACATTCAGATTTCATTATTACTACCAACATAATTTAAATTGAAGAAACTGTTAGCTTTAAAATTTTTTTTGAGTTTCTTAAACCGTTGTATAAATTTTTACATTCAATATATTTGAGGAAATTCGAAATTTAAAGAATTATTGAGGTGTTTTTTGTTGTTGTTGTTGCTAAACCCAAAATGAAATAAAATGGTATACTCGGGTAAAAATTGATAAGATGAGAGAAATAAAAAAAAATAAAAATAAAAAACTCTTTGAATTTAAATATCGGGAGTTGCATTATTGCATTAAAGAATATGAAGGAAATAAATACTTTTAATTTATTAAAATTCAACATATTAGGAAAATGACTTTTATAAATATGAATTTAAATTCAGTTATAAACATCCGAATTCTCTACGAATTATTTTTATCTAGACTTTTTTTCTGATTACCAATTAGTGCCTTAGTTATCATATACTAAAATAAATAAAATGTAAGGCAATTTTTTTTTGCTGTTCCATATAAATTGTAAAATTATATATCTATTTTGAAATGTTACTCAGATTTGTATTGCGGTATCCGGAGCAGTGTGATTCCATAATTCTTATTCAAAATTCAATTTTTCTTTTTTAGTCTTTTATTGGTAGAAAAATAATAAATCATTAATTTAATTATGATGAATATATTCTAGACCTTATAGATATACTATTTTATTATGATTGTTTATATTTCTCATTTACCACTGATCCTTTTATAATTCAAGTAGAAATTCTTCGAAGAAATATGTCATTTGAACAATCGTAACTTTGCTATTTAACCCTTCAGAGCACCGTGTTACCATATGTATTTATTTATATTTATAAATCTCACATGACCGTTCCTAGGAAGTAACAATCAGTGTTTGGAAATCCTTTTTTAAATGCATTCTGATAAAAATAGTAGGAAAGATCGATAGATTATAATAGCTCTATTAGAATTAGATTTAAATTGGGAACTTCGAAAAACACCAGATAGTTATTATATGAATAGTTCTACCATTAAAAATGCAATCAAAATACTTTTTGCTTCGTAAAATATATTAGTAAAAAGAGAATTTTTATTTTGATTGCAGAACTGTTATAATTTATGTTATTGAAAGAAGCAACCATCTTGAAAAGAACCAACCTATTAAAAAATAAAAAAATAAATTTTTTTTTAAAAAAAACCCCTTTTTATTCCATTTTATTTTATTGAGATTTTTAAAAAATTAACCAAACGTGACTAAGGTCTATCTTTAGCATGAAAATTCATTTTTAATGCTAAATATAGCTTTTAATAATTTTATTTATTTTTTGGAAATTTAAACATTTTCGAATCTGCCACTATGTTTTATTTCCCTCCCCATTCCCTTCATTCTTTGTGGCGGATGGTTGAACGTTTTTTACTTTAGATTCAGTTACTTAATTGTTTTCAGCTACATTATCTTAATTTACCTATTTCAGGAAAAATATAAAATCATGTTTAAAGCAAAAATAAGGTAGTAATTGACCTATTTGAAGTTTCCTGCGCTTTAGGTATTTCTTTTATTCAAGCTGGGAAAATGAATATAATTTTCATTAATTTCAATTTTAAAGCAAATATATGGTTTATATTCGTATTTCTAACAAACCAAAATAAGAGAATGGACAAATAAGGATTTTCTCAAATTATAGGCATGGTCTAAGTAATGAAAAGGTATTTCAATCTGATAATCAATCAGGCTTAATTAAAAATCATTTTAATTAAATACTACATATTATTATATAATGGCTTTAGTAATAAAAAAATTATATCATTGAAATATTTTTAGCAAAATAAAGTGATACCAAATGGAATAGAAATCTCGGAAAATAATTGTGATAAAAAGCGGAAAATAATATTTTTATATTCTTTAAAATGCATATCTATAACAGCATGTAGCGAATGATATCATGAAGATATATTACGCCAATTATTATAATTATTCAAAAAATTATTTTTCTCCTTTCCGGATCATATATCTATATATCTATCTACTTGTATGTGATTTATTCTTCGAAGATAGATAAAAAAAAAGGCGATAAACATTTCTGCCATAATTCTAAATACTAGAATTCTAGTTTGTCAAAATTATTTCCAGATAAACCAGATTATAATTTAAACATGCATACATTATCTAAATACTGATTTACATTTCTAAAGTATTTTACCAAAAATCATTAAAAAAAATTCCAAGGGAGTGAAAAGATTGTGCTCTGTCTGTCTTTAATATGATAAAGGATAATATATGTTTTTCAAGTTTTAAAAGCTCCTTTCTAGATTACATAGGAGTCCACAGATTTAGAATTTTAATGATAGATTGAGATTTATCTCATTAAATAGCGTTATTCAGAAGAAAAAAAACATAGTGAAAGTTGTTTTTTATATAATCTAGGTCATCCTGTAAACTATTTCGTCGAATGGAAGATGAAAACATAAACTTCAAAGTACAGACTTATGCCAATCACATATTTCCAAAGAAGATTATAAAAATATTTAATTAATCACTATATAGCAAAAGGTAAAAATGGTAAAAAATGTCGAGCTATTATTTTTGAAATAATTTCTAATTATAAATCGAAAATACTTCCACAGCTAGATTTTTGATCAGAATAAATATATTTTTATTACTTAGAAATATCGAGATATTTTGTCCCTGCATAATGAGCTCGTTAAAACTTTTTTGCGAAAGAAAGCTGGAAAGTCATGAATAATCATTTAATCAGAATTTAATTATTACCACGAAAGGCAGGAGTGATTCATATTTATTTTATTTGAGCTTCGTTCCAATTACTGTATATGAAATCCTGAATTAGATTTATGCGTGTTTCCTAGGTTACAAGAAATGAGATATTGTTTTAAAATGTTGGATTAATTTTTTTGAAATTTCCAGTTATTAAATAATTTTAATCATTGAAAAGGATTTTTTATTTATTAAGTTTCTAAATCTTAAAAGTAATCGATTCCTTTCATTTAAATATATTTTTTGAGATAACAATTCATTTACTGCATTTTTAAGTTAATTTTGTGACTATCAAATTAACATTTAAATTTCCAAATGTTGAAAGTTGGATTTCATTTTAATGTGAATCAATTTTAAAAGACTTTAAAAAACATTAATGATTAAAAAGATCCTTTAAGCATAAATGAATTTGCCCACTTATAGTAAACATTTATTTGAAGTAGTTATATATTTATTATTGACTTAGAATAATCAATAATGATTTTAAAGTATTAATTTTTAATTTAGGATTATTAATTTTAATGTTATTAATTAAGTACTGAATTAATATATATCAGTTTTATTATACATGTGGCCAGTTTTCGTAGCCGTATACAGAGTATTGCCGAATTCGTCCGACAAATTCAGAGAGGTGATAGTAGGCATCAAGAGTATAAAGAATCACCATACAAAATAGGTCCCAAATGACGTTTAGTAGGTGAAAATTGCAAAAATGTAGGGGCTCCAAAAATATAGGAGTATTAGAAACCGTAAAATGTTCATAAAAAAATAACAAATGGTGTTTCAACTATGATATTTTTGAAGTGAAAGCACATTCATAAGTTTTTTTTCATTTAGGTAAAATGCGGATTTGATGTTCTAGAAAGGTCGTAAATTACGGAAAACGAAAAAGTAGTTTAGAACCCATATTTGCAAAAATATTAGCACTTAAGGAAAAATAAGAGCTTGAAAATGAAAGGAATTTTTTTATTCTATAATTTGATATAAACATGTAGTGTGAGACCTAGGGAGTTTTAAAGATATTCAAGAAAAACTAAAATGGGAATCAGAAAACATCACTGCCACAACAGTACCGATGTTCGCGGAGAGCGTTGTGAAATTCGAAAGATAAATTCAGAGCAAGGAAAATAGGCATTGAGTGAAATAGATGAAAAATTACCCGAAAACATAGGGTCGCAGGTAACATTTATTCAATGAAAATCCGAAATCGGGTGGAGTTAAGTGGATGCACACTTTTCTGTTAGTACTTTACTGTATCCTCAGATGAAGCCTGCTTTACTAGAGAAATATGACGAATGCGAATATTTGGTCTTTCGAAAATCCCCACATTACTATCTCGTCGAATGTACAACATAATTTTGATATAAACATCTGGGCAGAGTCATTTATTGGGACCTATCTTCTTCCAGAACGCCTCAAAGTACCTTGTTTCTTTTCAGCATTTGTCGGTCGAATTTGGCAACACCCTGTATATGTAACCCAATCGGTATGTATTCGATGACTTCGTTAGGGCGAACCTCTTAAGTTTCAAATTCAAGACTGATCTGAGCTAATCTTTCATTTTTTTAAGACAATAAATATATTTATCTGCTAAAAAAACAGTTTAATTAAGAAAATTTTGCTTATTATTTAAAAATATATAATATTTTAATAACTATTTTAAAAAAAATTGAAATTAAATATTTTTTAATTGGATATATAATTTTGTGACCAAATGATCATATAGAAGTAATCATTTCAATTATTCTATTATAATTCGCAATTTAAATAAATATTTAATCATAGGATTGAGTTATAGAATCATTTGGAGGAAATAATACTACAAAATAAGAATTTAAATAATTAATATTCCTTATTATAGAAGATAGAATTCAATTATTTATAAATAAACAAAAACAGAATTTAATAATTAAATTTTTTATATAATTCAGACTTTTTTTCTGCATAGGAATATTAAGAATATGAGAGTATCAATGCAAAAAATTTGGTTACTAATTAAAATTGAAAATCGTAATATTTTTATTTATTTGAAAGCCATATTTCACATTAATATTCCCATAATCTTGATATCCTCATTAAAAAAGAAAGTTAGAATTATATTAAGTTATCAAGTGACGCCAGATACGCCTTAGAAGTTGTGCAGAATGATTAATAGTAAAGTGCTATAAGTGAAAACCATAATATCTTTTAATATTTATCGAATGAATGAGTAATATTCCAGACTTAAAAATATTAATTAAATAGCAATGATAATATAATTCAAATCAAAATTTGCAAGAATGAATTAAATTATGAATATCCTGGTATGTTTCAGAAAAATGGATCATTATTCATTATTTGAGACCTTCGCATAGACACAATTATTTAATTAGCAATAATGATGAATTACGTTATAAATATTCAGAAAAATATTTTAAAAAAAGATTAATGGTCTTTAATTAGGATTTAGATATAAGCATACTTCATTGATTAATAATAAATGCAACCATGTTTAACAATCTGCATTAATTATAATAAATTCCACTTAATATCAAAGATTTTTTTTGTGTGTACAAATTTAAACCTTTTTACTATAAATGCATAAAACAGTGCTATTCGAGTTAATTTTTTTAAAGCAGTCAGTACTGTAAGTAGCAAGACATATGTAAACTTAATAAGTATTTTTTATCGAATAAGGTGAAAAAATACGACTTCGTAAAAGATTTAATCTCAAGGTTTTCATTCTATTCAACATTTATCAAAATGTTTCACTTATATTTCATTTATTGTGGTTGTTACTTTAATTTTTTACTTTTCTTCCAATTTCAATTCTAAAAGATAATTCGTAAAAATTTCACTACCTTGAACATTTGGAGGCACGATGTTAAATTGTCAAATGTTACTCAAAGGGCATAACATAACACCATTTCATGCCTCTGAAATTATATCCTTAAGGCTATTTAAACAATGCAAAATGGAATATAAATCACAAAACCCTGAAGGTAATGATTTTCCTTAGTTATCGCCAGCCTAAAAGCGTCAGAATTTAATTGTTTAAAATAAAACTTTAAGGAAATAGTAACGCGTGCATGACAATGAACAGCTTTTCCGTGTTTAAAAAAATTTGATAGAAATAAGTAAGTAACAAGAACTCTGAAGACACAAAATTACATATATGTACATGACAAAAACAGTCAATCAATAAAAATAGTTTCATCAATAATAGCAGAAAACAGGCAAATTGAAAGATAAGAATAAATGTTTTTGACATCTACATTTAAGACAAGCTGACTGTATGGCCAATCAAAAGCACAGCCTTTCAAATTTTTCCCTCAGGGATTTTACTGAAAGATTCTGATAGGGATTTCTTTTCTTTCTTCTTCTACATTTATTTAAGTTCAATGCTTTTAACTCATTAATTACTTATTCTCTCACTTATAATTTATCCCAATGATTTTGTTTTAGCAAAACTATCCATTTTAAGTTTTTATAATGTGCGATTTGAATAATATTAAGATAGAATTATATTTCTTTCTTTTATGAAACTGTTTAAATTTCATTGTTTAAAGATATCATTATCTTCTTCTGTTTTTTGCTGAAAATACAGTATAAATTAAAATATGATTAACAAAGGAAGCGAAATTTATTGTCAGTTTTAAAGAGATTTTTTTTTGTAAGTGGAGCTTTTTAAAATATGCGAGAAGCTTAAATAATGAATATCCGCTTTTCACATGGTAACTAACAAATATGTGAGAATCACTCAATATTTATTGCAGAGAAATTCTTTTATCCAGCATTCACTATTTGCATAATTTGCCCTTGATAAATCTTTGTTATGCCCGCAAGCTAGAGTAAAAAATAAATACTTTGCAAAATGTTAATTTATAGATCAAGATTTTTTTTTTTCATGTCCTATTACGAATCTTATCATATATTAAAGAATGGCTTTAAATGTTGGTGGACATATGCTTTAATTTTTCATTAATTACAATGTACTATAATATAATAAAAAATAAAAATGTTTAATCGTTATAGTTTTGAAACATCTGAAAAAATAATACAGATAGTCTCGATCAATAAAAAAAATTCTCAGGGGAAAAAAACCAATGTAATTAACACGGGTTTGTAAATATCGATTTAAATATTTAAAAAATAACTTCTTATTTTTCAAACTAATATCAATTTATATTTATAAAAATATCGACTAGAAAAATTTATATTTCTTCATGACAACTTCTGATTTTGTCCAATAGTCTAGGAATTGTTGATGTTTAAATAAGTTACATAATCACTGACTATTGTCAAGTCTGTAGGACGCATTTCGAAAATTTGCCAATTGGCCCCTAGATGGTGTGATTTAATACCATTGGATAAATAACCCCATTTTATGGAGTTATTTGAAATCATAGGTCCGTGTCAACAAGCCCACAAGCACACGTGCGTTTATTTTCGAAAAAAGAACGCATATATGCCAACAAAGCTGTGGAGGCCATTTGCTCTGTTTTATTCCATACATAACCCTATCCTATGTACTTTATGATTCAGTAAAAATATAATAATTTAAAGAAAAAGAACTGTGATTTTTATTTAATTCAAATCTTCCGTTAGCACTTTGTTCTATCGTGTTGTGCTCCATTTTTATTAATACTTAACAAACAACTGTCAAATGTTTTTAATAGGGTTGCCACACTTTACTACACGAATGGTGGCAAATTCAAATATTGCGTTAATTTTGGGACACCCTTTATTTGTGCTTTCATTACCTAGTGACTCCGTAAAATAAAATTAAATTAAAATTCTACTGCTTATTATCCTTTCTGAAAAATATTTTCAATACATAGCCAACATTGTATTTCTTCAAAGTATTCTTTTAAAGTTAATTTTCTTGAATCTAATGTTAGATGAAAAAATTTGAAACAAGAAATTCCTATTGATTTATAAGATATTAGTACCTCATTTGCTTAAGAATTATTTATATTTGCCATAATAATGTTTAAAATAAATCTCAAGTTAAAATATGTGATCAATTATTTGTTTCTTTTTATATGATAATGTCATATATGATCAAAATTATTGGTACGATATAACACATTGTTGATCCCTTAATTAAAAAATAACCTATTTAACCAAAATGTCTCCGAAATGAAAATATATCCGTGTTTAGCAAACTCTTTTTCCCAGGAATTATTGGAATGGTCATTTATTCAATGGAAACAAACTCTCAGCTAATTCCCTGTTTCACTTTGAACATTTATAACAAAAATAATCAAATAAATTACAACTCAAAAGAATCACCGAAGGTATTTAATAAAAGGCACATGTAGCAAAGTCCCAATAAGGATAACAGCAATTCTGGCATGCTATCCCACCGTTTATTAAGGATAATCTTATCCTGATGTCCACACTTTCGCATTGCTGGTTCTGAAATGGGATTTTCCTGACGCTAATGTTAATTGCATTGTCTGCAAATTCTCTGGCAATACCGCAATCAAACTTCATCGAGATTCTTTATCTTTACGAAGAGGATTGTTGGCAGAATTATGGCATGGGATTCATTCGGTAGATTGGAAAAGAATATATGATTGCGATTATATAAGTTGTTGTGGCTTATATGGTGGATTAGACAATAGGGTACATATAGATGAATTGGTGTGATTGAAATTAATTCTTTTCGTAACTCTTGTAGGAATAATACACAAAAATTAGAAGAATATTAAAATACGATCAGAAATTTGTGTTTCAAGTGTTAGGTCTTAATTTTTAAAAACTCTTTGAGGAGTGAAAAAAAATTGTAAATCAAATGAATTAGCAACACATGGTACAATGTATCATTCATTATTTTTTTGTTTTGCAGTAAAATAAAAATATATTGCATTGATCCATGAAATGCAAACATATTTGATTTTTGAATATTCTGAATTTTTTCTTCAAGGTAAAGACAAAAAAAAAATGAGGATGTGGTATATGATTAATATAGAAAAAAAGTGTTTCCTTGTTTAATGAGGCATTATTATAGATTACCGAACTTATTGGATTTTTCACTTATTTAGGGTTTTTGCTTTCGCAATATACATAAAACTGAATACCAATTTATTTGTTTGAATTTAAACCAATTTTCCACCTCTTAGCGGATTTAAATAAATTTAATTTTAAAGTAGTTAATGTGTTTTAGTGAAGAAATTTAGAAAGTAATTTAACATAATACATTTAAAATGACAGACCAATTACTTTTGTATTAACTCTCCCTGTATGCAATACCAATATACGTTGTTTCATTCTGCAAGATTTCACACCAAAAACTTTTATTCTAACAATTTTTTTCTATCCAAGTGGATAAACTTCTTTATTTGAACGAATCAACAAATGAAATTATATTTAAGATATAAAATTCAAAACTCTAAAATCAACATAATACACAATACGTTCAAATTACTTAGAATTATCTCTTTAAAACCTAAAGAACTGCTGAAATGCAGTTTGGTATGTTGGCACAAAGGTGTCCATTCAAAAGTTTGAGATTTTAGACCATCACCCTTAGAGACAGATAACTCTGATTACAATGAAAATTTGTCGCTTCCATTCCAAAAAGAATTTATTCAACATTGCCATATTCGGAATACTAATTTCGAAAACAAAAAGGAGATGCTCAATTCAATAAATCATTCCGGGAAATGCGTTGGAAAAAATAGGGATTTTTAAGACGAAAACATCAAGTTTTAATAAGAATCTATATTACTTCTACAAGTAATCATAAATTTTCTCAAACTTTATTACAAGTGTGCATTAAACTGATAATTATTTTTCACTAATTCAAACAGAAACGAATAAATATTTTTCTGTTTTAAAGGTAGATGTCATGTTGGTATTTATTCGCGTAAAAGCTATATTTTACTATATTAGCAAATGACGTCTTAAACTAGTTGTTTTAAAGAGGGGAAGTAACTCTATATATGAAATAAATTGAGTCGAATTTTGTTCAAATTGCAGTAACTATTAAATTTATACCATCCAATGAATGGGTAGCGCAGATTAGGATAGCTTTCCAAAAATGGCAAAATTTTCGTTGTTTTATAGATACAAAATTTCATTTTATCTTTATATAGATGCTTATGTAGGTATTATTTATATATTTCTCATATATTACTAATGAATTCCTTTATAATATTTCTTTGTGAAATTTTATATTTCCTGCTTAAACAAGTATATGTCGACCTAAAATTTCAATATAACCTGCTTTGTAATTTTGATGACAATAGAAACAGACTTTTGTAAGAAAAATCTATTTGAAATAGTTTCTAAAATAATTTTATTAATGAGCTAAGAATTCAAACTGAATAAATAATAAAATCAAAGGAAATCCTGCTCATTTTTATTCATTTATATTTCTTTCATCTGCTGTGTTCGTAATTTGTAAGACGACAAATGTATTGGGATAAACTTTCATTTTTTATTAGGATTCTGCATGCGTTGATCGATATCATATTTTCAATGACAAATAGAAAGATATCGGAAACAGATAAGTCGAATCCCAAATTTTATATTCATATCCTTGTATATTCAACAATTGAATCTATAGAATACATCAGGGAGAAACCAAGAAAAGCAACATAAACAAACAATAATTTTTTATTGTTTTCGAAGTTTTAACACATATATGATTCATAGAGAAAATAAAAGTTTTTTGATGAAAGTTGGAAATGAAATTAGAACCGCTAGTTCAAAAGTTCATAGCATGGCAATGCTTTTGACATTATTATTTTTCTTTTTAAGATTTATTCTTTATGAAATAGCAACAGTATGGACACTAAAAAGGAATTTAATATCCTAGTAACGCGCGTGAGTATAAATCGAATAATTAAAGCAACAAGAAGCGTTATTAAAAAATTTATTGTTAAAAGCATTTTCAAATTTTTCTTAAAATTAGAGATAAAATCGAAAGATATATAATGAATGACACAGAAGGAATATATATATATTAAATTTTAGATAAAAATAAAAATGGATTTGGTACAATGATATGCTCCAAAATTATGGAAGAAAAACATCAAAATTTCGATCAATATTTTGTTAAAATTATTAGCTCAAACCAGCTCAGTCAAAAGGTCTGCCCTGTTCACATCATTATAAAAATATATACACTAGTGTGCAAAATTTCAGCAACAATGCAAATTTTAAGCAGATAGCCATGAAATTGCAGAAAACGAGTTCTTGCGATCAGTACAATGAACACGTAATTCAAGAGAAAGGTCATGCGTATGCAAATATCAGGAACAAAACGTCACAGGCGACGTGAGCGTACGCAAAACACGTGCGGAAGCAGCTCAACACTACAGTAAAAGGAAGGACGGAAACGCAATTAAAGACATTCACTGCAAGTGCACGTGAGTTAATTCGTGAAATATGGCTAGCAGAAATCACCTGGAAGATTTCACACGTGGAAGAATGATCGGAAAGCTGGAGGAAGGGCGTAGTGTGACCAGTGTAGCTGAAGAGTTCGGAATCAACAAAAGTGTCGTTTCGCGCGCTTGGAAAGCCTTCCAAACCACAGCTACAGCTGTGAGAAAGGCTGGTGGTGGCCGCCTCAGCAGAACAACTGCAGTGGATGACCGATATATCGTCCTGCAGGCGAAAAGAACCCGAAACCAGTCAGCAAGCGCCATTGCTCAGCAACTGTATGCAGCAACGGGGCGACAAGTGTCGCGTTTTACTCTGTCCAGACGCCTTCACAAAGGTGAACAGTTTGACAGTTTCCCACCGGCGGCACCGTTTATAGTGGTGCAGGGAGCACAAAAACTGGACATCTCATCAATGGAGTCATGTCCTCTTTACAGATGAGAGTCATTTTAGTGCCACAAGCGATTCCCAACGCCAGTTGATTTGGAGAGAGGTCGGGACACGGTTTCATTCCAGTAACATCACGGAAAGAGACCGTTTCGGTGGTCCTGGAGTTGTCGTTCTGGGGAGGCATTATGATGAACGGGCGGACTGAGCTCCACGTTTTCGACAGAGGTTCTGTAACTGGAGATCTCTATTGTCAGGAGGTGATCCTTCCCTATATGCGTCTGTTCCGAGGTGCCATTGGATCAGACTTCGTTTTTATGGATGACAATGCACGGCCACACAGGACTCATGCTGTTGAGGAGGTCCTGGAAAGTGAAGATATCACTCGAATGGACGGCGTGCTCCCCTGATTTTAATCCGATAGAACATGTGTGGGATGCTTTGGGGAGACACCTTGCGGCACGATTACATCCTCCTGGGAACACCCGACAACTAAAACAGATGCTGATTGAGGAATGGGCACTCTTACCTCAAGAACTGTTGGACAATCTGGTGCTGAGTATGGGGAGACGGTGCGAAGCAACCATTGCAGTAAGGGGAGGGCATATCCCATACTAAGGAACATCTGCTTGCTGTTCTTCCTCTTGGACAGACAATCATGTATAACGATACTATGAGTTCAATAAAGCCTTTTTTGTTTGATTCCATACTGTATGCATTGTATTCATTTCTGCGCAACTATGCTTTCGTCATTTTTTCAGAACAAAATGCTGTATCTCATTTCTGAATTTCATGTCTCTCAGAAGATTTCTCGTAAAGTTATGGCAAAAAACATACCTTTTGCTTAAGTTTTGCACATCAGTGTAGTACTATGTGAGTTGTAAAGCAGAAAATAATCTCTTTTTCTTTAATAATTATCAGATTATGTTGGACTTTTACAGCTGCAATCAGTTTTACAATCGTCATGATAAAATATGACAAATGGATGTCAGTATCATTTAAAAAAATAAAGATTTACTAACTGTTCTCGTAATTTCGTACTGACCCTGATATATTTCATTTTGTGAAGTTAGAATTTTTAAACCATTTTTCGCTAGTTTAATACTATGAATATTTAAAATTTCGTATTCTTATAAGTTTTTGCTGAAAATACACCAAGTTTGTCATCAAATATATGTTTACTGAATTGTTATTAATTTTTCCTAAATTATTATATAAATTTTCAATCATATATTCTAAATAGTTTAATTAAAATAATAATTATTATAATAATTATGTGTGTTTTAAATTTTGATTGCGCACGAAATGTACTATCTGGTATTGAATATTAAAAAGTGTTTTTCACGATATCTATAATTATAAATAAAGGATTAAAACTTACGCAATAAAAGCATGTGATTTTACTACACTATTGAAATATGTTATCATGAAATCTTTAATTAATTTAGTAAATATTGAAATAGATTAAAATGAAATAAATTCTCTTAAGGGCTGTTAGAATACAATGGAATAACTGCATTGCATATTTTTACATTTAAAGAATTATACATTAAAGAATTCATCTTCTTGAAAGTATTATTCTTGTAATTGTAATTTTGTACGTAAATAACTGTTAATTTTTATCAAAATTCTGTTTCTGTTACAAGCAGATTCTTTTCTCCAGAATAACATTAATATAATTGCTTAATCGATACTCTTTAGTAAAATATTAAATGAAATTCAAATTTTAATAAAGCTAAAAATAATTAGTATTGAGTACAATACTTATTCCAAAATGAAGAGAATTTCTTCAAAGATAACAAAAAAGAATCTAGATGATGTGTTCTTCTTCTCTAAAACATGCTCATGTACTAACTATATCGGGAGCACTTAGAAATTTTTTACTCTTGGAATCGGAGACTGGAAGTATGAGAAACGGGGACTGACTCCACAAACTTTACCAGCCCCCTCTCCTTCCGATTCTCATATATACTGAAATAATATACTAGCTTTTTTGTATATTGTAAAAAATAAGAAGAAGAAAGAGTGTATACAGTTGAAATTTCTTTTTCATCACATCTGTGACCAAAATCTGATATGGGTATATAATTTTAGTATAAAGTTCCCATGCTACATTCCTTTTTATTTCAGTCTTTTTTGTTCTTGAATAATCTGTCTACTATATATTTCATAATATAAAACAGCAAATAGTTACCCCTTTGACTGATATGGTTTAAGATTTGTTTCAGATCTGAAACTCTAATGATAAAAAGAGCATCAAATTCAATTATCGATATATTTTAATTATCGTCCTCCCATCATTCTGTCAGGGCTACAATTAATCTAATAATGGATGGATTTCTCCTAAAATTTGACTATTCTAGATTATTGAATTTTAGAGATGCCATATTCCCAAAAGTCAGACATAATTGTTAAAAATAATTCCTTCAAACTTCGGAAAATCTGAAAAATGGAGAAAAAAAATCTGGAAATCATTTTTTTTCGTATGCAAATTGCATAGAGTGAAAATACTATAAACGTCACAAAATTTAAAATCAAAATGGATGTATCCCCACCTTTCAGATCTTCGTGAATCCGAAAAACACATTTTTATAATTATATTTGTCTGTTTGAGCATGATAACTTATAAGTGGTATTTGATATTTACACTGAATTGTAGATTTCATCAAATCTAGAAATATATTCATTCAGAGGGAGTTTGTTTGTCTGGCTGCTCACATTTAAATTAACAAGATGATCTGTCCACTTCAATTAATTAATTTTTCAACTTCTATTAGGAAGCTACGGTTTGTCGAATTTCCAAATGTCTAATCTTAATCAGTTATTCCAACATCAATAGTAGCTTCTTAAAATATTTAATCCAAAATTAAATGGATTCTCTACCTATCCCCTCCCCCCCCCAAAAAAAAATTAATAAATGTTATTTTGGAAGTTAAATGTGAAAAACAAAGGGAAATTGCTATATATTTGTAATCGTTTGTGGTAAAAAACTTTGCTAAACTTCTCTTTACAATAGTTTTCTTTAGAATATGTATAATATATGATGGAATAATCAATAAAAATAATTTCTTTTGTGAATTCTCACAATGTTTCTTTAAATTAAAAAAATTTCATTAAAAACGTTAAATATGATAAACAAAAGGCCATTGTCATACATTTGTAATTTCTTTTGTGAAATGGCCAATCAACGACAAATATATCTTTTCATTGACCTCGATTGGTAAGCTATGATTTGAAAAAAGTCGTAAATGTAATTGCAATCTTATTTTCCGACGATAGTTTACGAACATAAATATTAAACTTGTTTCATTCCCCAACTACCTAATATTGACTTGTTAAAATGAAATAAAGGCAATTTGGTCACATCATTTTTGTTTCTCATTTATCTTAAAGTTTTAAGATAAAAAAAAATATTAGAAATGCTTATTAGGATGATTTTCGAATGTATTCCCTTCAAACAGTCAAATGTATATTCCGGATTGTAACTCGTATAATTAAAACAGGAGGCAATGTTATCATATACTGTTGTGTTATTAATATACTCGCTATCAAAATTTACGTCTACGACTCAGATTGTCTATCTAATTAAACGTCCATGTCTTATCTCTGAGCTTACTTAGATAAGGGATCATCTAATTAGATTGCATTTTGATCTAATTAGATAATTGTTTTTAAATCACAGGAGAGTCATGCAGTAGCTGGAATATTAAAAAAATGAAAGTGTAGTTACTCTTTTCCTTACCCAGAGATAAAATCACACACTATAACCTCATTAAAAATTCATTTATATTTCATTTATATAAAGACTTTATTGCTCTTAAAATCATTTTCATCTCCTTTTCTCGTCTGAAATATTGGCTATTAGAAATTTGAACATTTAAGCAAAATTTGTTCGCATCGTTTTAAAACCATTATTCCTCTCTGATTTCACTGACTCGCCGCAAATTGGTTTCGTCAGAAAGAGAGCGACTCTCGAGTTAAGGGTGTTCTTGATAATTATGAATTTTCCATTATGGCCGCCTGCGGCGAAATTTTGGAATTGGTATCTCGAAAAGATTGTTAAATGAGGTTCAAATTTAATTGTAGTGTTTCCATACAGCTATTTATGATACTTAAATATTATTTATATTTTCTTATGAAGAGAGTATGTTATTTTCTCACTTTTATACTTTTAAAGAAATCTGTTGACTGATTTTGTATATGATGGGAAAATTAAATTGGTGGTAAACCATTTGACATAAATAAAAATATTTTAGATAATATCAAAAATATCCAAACACATTTTTATGTAATAGATTATGGCATTCTTATTCGTAATGCTTAATTCCGATAACCATTTAGTAAAAAATCAATATTAAGTATACCTCTAGATTTTGCGCACTTATTGTGTCCGAAAAAATTTGTAAATTATATACAATCTTCAAAACGTTTCTGCCATTTTCTAAAAGGTGCATTTTATAAGCGGTTTTTCTGAAAATTCTATACCTATAAGTTAAGGGAATACAAATTTTAAATACAGAGTATCGAGAAAAAAATCTCAATTTTTTTCAATGAGTAGATTGTTATTCATATTCGCGAAATAATATAGTAACTTTTTCTTAAAATTCCTGAAATAATTTGTTATTTGAGTAATATAATGATTAGCAATTAAATTTTAGAGGTTCATACTGCAAAATATCATGAAATATGATTTTTCGATGATTAAATATAATACAGTGGACTGTCAATCAAGTTTTCTTTTTTAACTCTAACAGCATATATAAAAAAAACTATAGTAAAGTCGGGGATGAAAAAGTTTGACATACTCAAATTAGTAGTATCAACAAAAAATGAAAATACGCAGATTTATTTTATGTGTCATTAAATTGATTTCAATGAATTTTAGAAACTGCCTAATTAGAAAATTATATTTACTTCTAAATAATCGCATAAAAAGTATATTTGTTTCTAACTAATATTACCGGGAACCAGCTGATAGTTTTAGATTTATATTTAATTTTAGACAAATCATTTAAATATACCTTCATGTCCATGATTCCATCAAACTGCCAGGCATTGAAGAAGTATAATTTTAATTGTATGCGTATTTGAACCTTTCTAATAGAGTCCATAACATCATAGCACACAAAAAAAATATCTTTTTATTTTCTAATCTATATTAAGCATAATCCTTTTTCTTTAGCTTTCAAAATAGAAGAAAATCACGTGATTGATGGAACGACGAAAATGATTTAAATTTCAGGGCAATAATATAATAATCTATTGTTGGAAACTACACAAAAAGGATGTGTTTTAAAAACTACCAGAATTTCGGAAACGCTTGTACCACTGCTTAATTACTATTATTAAAATGACATTTTTTTAAATTTCGAAGTTGAATAAAATTTATTTTTATGCTGTAATATTTCTCACTTATCGAAGAAAAATGTCAAAACCAAATTAATTAAAATTTCAAAAAAAGTGAATATTATTATCCTCTAAGATATCCCTGTTTCCAATTTGATATTTCTAGGTGAAACGATTTTTTCTGTAGAGCGCCAATGCACTCACATACATTCATCTTTATTATTAGCAAAGAAAACAGAAGAAAGAATGCTGCCAATGTTTTAAATTCCAAAAATTAATTAAATATATAAATTATTAATTTACATATATTTAATCTTTTTTACACTTTTAATTACTCTTCCTCTTTTTCTTTTTAAAAAAGTCTTTTTATATTAATACTTATTTTAATGATGCTTTTATTCCCCTTTAGGTGGTGATATAACCCTGCTTCAGATTAAATTTATGTAAATTGCTTCAAAGGAAATAACCTTTTGTATTCTTAAATGTTTATTAAAAAAATTACCACTAATATAATAAATTTCAAAATTTATGGAGAAAATTAGCTATTGGCGATTTTTACTAATCATCATTAAAATTAAAAACCGGTTAATAAGCTGAACTGTTTTTAAAAGAATTAAGTAATTAAAAGTTAATTAAAAGAAACGTTAATTAAAAGAAGTAATAAAAAAGATAAAGATTTTATATCATAATTTTTTTGTATAGCATGATATTTTATAGAATTGTAGTGTTTATGTTAAACATATTATGCATGATAGAAATTTAATCAAGAGCAAAGCTGGATATATATCATCTAGTTTGCAATAAATGATCTGTTTCTCAATGGAACATTAAAATTATAATAAGTATGAGCTATAAGGAAATTTATAGCTTAAAATAATAATAAAAAAAATGAAATCTACGATCGCAAATTTCAAGTTATCATGTGAGAACATTATTATTTTTAAGTCATTATTTGCCTTCATTAATGCCTTAATCACGAGATATTTCTATCGGTCTTCCCCCCCTCTCTATATATATATGTATGTGTGTGTGTGCGTGTAATGATATTTTAATTCTAATTTCAATTTAATTAATTTCCAAGATTTTATCTTAATTTAGCCCATAGTAACTTCATTCTAAAATATTTTCTTATTTCGTGATCCAATTCTACTTTTGGTTTAATTAATTCCTCTGTAAAACTAATGCGCCATCAGTACTACGTCTCAAATGAAAGTGATCCCTTCGGTGCCCTTAAAAAGGTGTCAAAGGTCACCACGTGTATTGAATTGGTGCGTGGCCGGAAATCCTATGTTATATAAGACTTGTGATCATTTGTTTCGCTCTTGACTTCTGCTTTTGTGTCGCACTGCGTCTGCTGCTTGGAAATAATTGCCTTCCGAGATAGATTAAAATTAAGTTAAGAATACAACGTTTCGTCTTTGTCTTTAAACCTGCATTCTGCTTTAATCAAAATATGTTACATATATATGATGATAATTTTTTAAAACTTTTATTTTCAATTTTTCTAGCTAGGAAACGAAGTTTTGGAGCTCAATCGATTTTGAAATGGAAGAAGAAAAAAAAAACCACCATCGTTTTTTTAAATATCGACGCATGCGTAATCTGATAGTCTCATGATTGTTTCAAACCGGTTTAAACTGGTTAAGGGCTTAAATTAATTAAGACAATTCGTAAGAATTCAGAGAATGAATAATTTGTAAATCAAATTGTAATATTAGTTGGCGATATAACGCCAAATATGACTACCTTCTAACGTTATTTTCTAATAACCTTAAAGGCGAAAAATTGGTGCCTCAAAAGCGATAAATCGTCAATTTGTTACCTACGCATTTTGAGGCTTCAAAAACCATAAACCAAAACAACATCATTTTCTCACATGATAATAATAATAATTTGTTATTATTATAGTGATTACAATCTTGTAAATTATATACATTAATTCAATAAAAATCCCTTTTGGCGATATGTTTTGGACAATATTAAATGCCAGTAATGTTCCCAACTAGCTTTTAGCTTTCACAATTATAAACATTTTAAACATCTTCTGATTATTGATTTTAATTTGCTATATTTTTTTTAATTATCTGACAAAGAAAAGCTAGCCGATTGAATTTATTGCTAGAAACATTTCATAACGATCATAAATCACTTTTGTTTTGCTATAATTTTTTTAAATTATCTGAAAAAGAAAAGCTAGCCGATTGAATTTATTGCTAGAAACATTTCATAACGATCATAAATCACTTTTGTTTTGCTATAATTTTTTAAAATTATCTGACAAAGAAAAGTTAGCCGATTGAATCTATTGCTAGAAACACTTCATAACAATTATAAGTCACTTTTGTATATTAGATTTATTAGAATAGAAATAGCGTCAAGTGCCTTTAATATGCTCAAGTACATTTTATTGCTAAAGATTAAACCTCCTGGGCATTCATATACTAATTGCTTATAAGCATATTAGAATTATAATTTTATTGGTCAAAATCAATTTACAATTTCTTCGGAAAAATTTTCGCTCTTTGAAGTAACATAAATTTATATTGTGAGAAAAATTAAATCTTTAAACCTTACATAATAGTTGTTGCAGATGTCGCTATTTTCAAGACTCTTCATAATTATGACAATCAGTCCTCCCTTTTATAGTCACAAATGCTCTCCATCAAGCTCATCGTAATTCGCGCTGAATGTTGCGTTTATACATATATGCAATGTTCTACAATATTCTAGCATAATATTGGCCTTTTTCTGTGCGCAAATAAGACATCAATACAAACGTCGATATATAACATAATCAATTTATATTAAATCGATGATCATTGATGTGTTGATCGTCATTGAGGAGTTTTTTTCTGAATGATATCTCGTATACAAAATGAAAACAATAAAGAAGAAACAATACTCGTGAGTCGTCATTTATTGCTCCTTTTAGCTACAAATATACAATGCTCTTTTTTTCATTTGATGATATATATACATATATCATTACATTCATATATTGTTTCACGTAGTTTCAACACAAGTTACAGTGGACACCAATAGCTGTCTCAAGGGCAAAAATCATAGATTCACTTAAGAAACTACCACTACATTCGGAACAGAAGTTGTGATGTGTAAGGATTCTTTAAGATGTTGCAATTCATAAGAAAGTAACAATCTTGTATTTCACATAGAAGTTATGATAAAAATGCATAAAAGTATTCTCTTAAAAAAGAATATATCAAATGAGAATCGTGAATGGTATTATAGAGTGGGACATATACCATAATTTCTATAGTTTAATTAAGAGTTTAGTTTGCACAATAGTTAATTAATTCAATTTGAAACTAAAAATTTTTTAATAATTAAATATATTTTATTTCGATATTTAAAACGTTATTTAAAAAAATAAGTAATTCATTCAATAAAAAGCAACTCATTATCATTGATACAAAACACAAACTTAAACAAAAGAAAAAAATCCAGAAATGTAATGATTGATTACTTTTTTTTGGTAATGAGTAAAAAGGCGAGGGAAACCATCATGTGCTACAACTGGTTCAAATTTCAATCTATCATGTGCCAAAATGTTTTGTTGGTGTATATACACTCGGATTAAAATTTCGAATACAACTGGTAAACTGACACCTCATAATTTCGAGAAAGGTAAAAGCAGCCTTCTTTTAAAAATTTTAATTCGTTAAAGGAAAAAAAATAATAAATTTCAATATAAATGAATTCATTTGTTTTAACGGTGAATTTTCCTGTTTATGCATTACAGTGTGTTTTTAAAAAGCGTAATGAACTTCTACTGTTTAAAGGAGATTTCGAAAAAATGCCGTTTGACTAGCTGATTTTTAAAGAAATAATTAAATAGTTTTAATTTGTATTTGTTTGAATATTGTAAAAGTTTAATCTGTTTGTATTTGATTTTAATTTGTATTGAAAGTAAATTCTAAAAGATCACCTAATCATTTCACTTGACTCAGCAACATTTTCTGGGGATTACTTCGTTTATGATGAACTATTTTCAAGTGCATAAATTTCCAAAATTAGATACTTTTTCAGCCTTGTTCGAATATTTTCCTTACAGATACTTGTATACGGATTATCGCAAGTTCTTATAAAGTATAGTTTTTGAAATATTTTAAACTCTTTCTCCAAGTATATCGGTACTTTGTCTTGGATTGTTGTATCTTTTTTGGAGGGGAGGGGGTGTCCATTATTTTTGTATTATATTTTTTTATAATTATTTTAGTTTTAATTTATATTCTGATCTTGTTTTGCATTTGCCTTTTCTTCTAACATTGTTTTCTTTCTTTGCAGAGCCTCAGGGTGGCATATTTTTCTGTATTATTGACTTAAGTTATAGACTTTGATAATATATTTTCAAAAATACACAACTCACTTGTTTCTTCTCATTTGGTCAGCTCTAATAAATGGAAATCTTCGATCAAATTCCAGATTCATCAGAGCAGTGATGTTAAAATCTTTTTAAAGAAAGTAGATATGTATTGAAAAATGTAGAAGTTAAATCCGTTTAGAAGCCGCTATCTATCGCGTGCTAGAAATGAAAAAATAAGTTATTGGTACAGGAATGAGATGCGATTTAATTATCCGAAATTGACATCAGTCGTCACATTTTCATTAATAATCACTCAACAAGTACTCTTTCAAAACCATAACTTTGATTTGGTGGAGGATAATTGAGAT
>JAPMOR010010573.1:70699-114776 GCA_026543865.1 Argiope aurantia | reverse complement strand
TATATATATATATATATATATATATATATATATATATATATATAATATATCTTTTCGAATGATTATGAGATGGCATAAACCTACTAAACAAAGCAACATCAGTTGGCACATGATAAAAATTACCAGAAGATAAAAAAGCGAAGATTAAAAAAAGGCTCATTAGAAATTAAACCGCTTTTATGCTAAATAAAAAAGAAAATTGAGACAAAAAAATGGAAATATTTAGTTGAAAAATAATTATTAATTTGAAAAATAATTTTCTCAAAAAATTAATTTCATGTAGACGAAATATCATATATGAATATATTTTATATATTTTACAAAAATACTTTTAAACTAATATATTAAATTGATTTACATGTTAAAAAGTTAACATATTACTAATGTGGATTTATATAATTTTATTAGAATAATAATTATTATACATAATTTCATAAAAATTTGTTATTAACCAACTAGTGAAACAGAAAGTCGTAATATTAACGACTTTTTTACTACCTCTAATAACTGATTACTTTTTGTGGACAAATTTTGTATTTTAACAAATGTTTAGTAAGTATTCATTAGTATGAAGTATATTCTAAAGTTATTTGAATGGAAAGTATTTCTAATACAATACTGTAAAATATAAGGTTACTTCTAATTTATAGAATTTACAGCAACAAACATCAAATGACTGTCATTTTTTAATTAAGAAAAAACCTTTCTCACTCATTAGCTTTCAAATTTTGATATTATAGAGATATAAAATCATATAAAAAATAAAATATATTCTTAATTTGATTTGTGAATAGATAACAAAACTTTTATAAAAACTCTAAGAAAAAGAATACTTTAAAAAAAGATTTTTTTAAGAATTCTTTGAAACTAAATTAAATAAAAATGTTTGAATGACGAAAAAGAGTAAAATGCAAATTCGAAAATTTAATTCCCCTTGAATTAAAACAAATATAAAAACGTTATCTTTATTTGAATTCATTATAAATAAGTTTCTTTCTTATTATAAGGTGTTAATTAGAAAAAAATAAAAACGTACGACGCACAAGTAAAAATTTAATAAAAATTTCCGAAATTAAGTGAAAATATAAATAAATAAATAATATGTAGTAATAATTCAAAGTAATACATACATATTTTCAAAATTATTGATGGTCAGAAAATTCATTATTATATTGTTTACCATAAATTATGATTAATATTGAAGTATTCACGGAAAATGACTTGTTCAAACTAAATTTTATGGAATAATTATTGCCAAATGTTTAAAATATTGAAAATTCAAATTAAAGAAAGGAATTTATGTACTAACGTAACTTAATCAAATGGAAATTTATCTTTTGTTCCCAAAAAAAGAATTTTGGACATGACCTGAATCCGTTCATTTTATTTATTATTTTATTAAAACTAAAGATTTTAAATGAAAATAAAATCCTCCATTTAAATATAACCATAAAAATTCTAGAATGGTTGTTTTAAAGTACGATTTGATCTGAGTAAAGACATAGTGGTACTTAAAATACATATGTGAATTATATACCAGAAATTGACAATCATCTGATTTAAGTCGCCTTTTGAAAATTATCTTTTATGAAGTCTAGCGATTCTAAATTATGGTCCCGCACAAAATTGTTGCTGCCATAGATTTAACCTATTGAAATAAGATTACAGACTGTCTAAAGTGATAACTACTTGAAATCTAGTATATGAAAGCTAAACTTTTATATATACTGAAACATCACAATAGGACACAATGACATGATATAGTTAAGGAGCTGCATCATAAAAAATATCGAAGCTATTCTAATAATTTAGAGAAAAAAATATATTTATTCTACAACCTACTTGAACAAATTAATTTTTAGAGTTTTGTTTTACTTCATTAATTTTAAGAGAATTTGGATTTCATAAAATACTTACAATATGAATTTTGTATTAATAAAGGATAGATGGAA
Organism: Argiope aurantia; assembly: GCA_026543865.1. Taxonomy (NCBI): domain Eukaryota; kingdom Metazoa; phylum Arthropoda; class Arachnida; order Araneae; family Araneidae; genus Argiope; species Argiope aurantia. Next base: position 112,824 of record JAPMOR010010573.1, on the reverse strand, counting down.
GATTTTTTGTTTTGTAAAGGAATAGATGTAACAACATTTTCGCATACTTAAAATTTTGTGTATAAGAATTCATAAATCTAATAATACATTTTAAAATGGATATTCTACTCTTTTATTTGAAGCATTAATTTGGAATTATTCATGAATTAATATTCTACGTTTAGACATTTATTAAATTTAATATTCGATTCATTTAAAATTTAGCAACGTTTCTTTAAAGAAATTAAATGTTTAAATCTTATCAAGAATCTAATGAGAAAAAAATGCGATTGCTGGAATAGTAAATGATTATGAATTTTAGCATTCAATATATTATACAGTAGATACAAAGTTTTAATTCACTGAAACCTTTATTCGAAATCAAAGTAGAGGCAGAATGAATTTATTAATTATTATTGCGAATGTTCATATCATTCTAATTCATCGCTACCACTAAACTTCGTATAATCCTTTTAAATGAATTTAGACTAAATTTTTCGAAACAATTTTTAAAATACTACCATATTTAAAAAGGGACCAATGTTTGATATATAAGTATGCATATTTGGGCAGTTCTCGTATCCTCTAAATGAACGTCTTAACGCTACAGACACAATTCTATTGATCGAATGAAGCTCGTGCTTGTCAAATCAATTTCATATTTACAGCATTGCTGTTACGAGACGACATGTAATGGTTCTCACATATGAGTTCCAGATGGATTACTGATCTAAAATCCCTATGTTCATGACAAAAACAGCAAACAATTTCAGCTGGTATCTTAAAATTTAGTTTTGCTAAGATCATCATTTTTTTTTAGGCTTAGGTTGTTTAAAAGTCTCAACATCCACAAACCTCATGCAACATCATGAAGTTTTTTAGGGTAGCCCTTTCAGCTCACAAAAATGCTTTAAATAAAATCATTTATTGGTGATGATGGAAATCTAACAAGTGACAAAAACATATATCAGTACCGGATGGGGATAACAACTACATGAGGAAATAACTTAAATTTATACTCCCAGAGCAGGACCTAGTTATGTCCTGGCCAAAGATCCTGGACGTAATGAATATGAAATACGTGTCTCACATCTTCCAAGTTGTACTGTTCTAACAAATAACAAAACATATATCAATACTGGAAGGAGAAAAATGACTACATGAAAGAATAACTTATGTCGATGTTCTCAGAGCAGGACCTAGTTGTGTCCTAGCCGGAGATCCTGGACGAAATGATGTAAACTCCGAATCTCACGTCTTCCATGTTATCCTGGCGAGGATTTCAGGAATTCAATAGGAGTGCATTCCTGCTTATCAACCCTCCAGCATGTTAAAGCGTGCTAAGATTATAGACTTTTTTTTGTGTTATGACTGGCATTTGCATACGGGCCTGTGTCGGTTGCTGTGCTCACGACTGTAGAGGGTAGTTGACACTGCTGCTACTACTGTGCTCTGAGGAGACTAGGAATCGCCACAGTCGAAGTTGATGGGCGATTTCCTCATCTCGATCATCTGCATGATGCCATTCTCCTGCGGGCCCTCCATGGCAGCTGGCACGTAGGTGGCACCGGGGATGCACTTCGAGCACTGGCGACGGAGCGCTGGGCGTTGTCTGGAAGCTCGGCACTTGACTGCGAATCTCAGCTCCTCCGCCATCTCCGCGCACAGGGATTGCTGCAAATATTACAGGAAGAAATCAAATATTCACTACACTAATACATTCAACAGGTGTCATTGAAGTTTGAGTATATATACTTATTGGAGTAATTCTGTTGTGATCGTCAAGTAACGAGAATTGCCCTACAAAATAAGTAATTTTGATTTTCATTGGACAATGTTCATCAAATTCACTATAAAAAAACCTGTCTATATCGCAATTATTTGAACATTCCTTTTACAGATTTCAGAGTACAATTTTGTTGAATGCATTTATAGGAGGCCAATAAATTTTATGCAGATTCAGTCAATTATAGACATTTTCAGTTCGTTTGCTCTTATTTAATTTTTTTCTCAAGAGAAACGAGTGTGAAATGCAGTCACATTTAATACAATTGTTTTTTTTTTCATAATAAGCTAAAAGATCTGAAACAATACCTCTGCATACTGATTTTGAATAAAATAAATTTCCACACCTACATTTTTATTTTAATATAAAAGTTTTCGAAGGAAACTGATTTGGTTTCGAAAAATAAAATGGCATTTCCTTAGATTAATATAGACATTATGTAATTAATTGAACCTAGTGTTCTCAAAAATATACATCATCTACAACGTTGTTTAAATAGAGTTATTCGAGTGTAATGAGTTGTAATTTTTTTAATGGCTCCAAATGTTCAGAATATATGAATATTTAAAAATGGTGATAAACTATATTGCAAAATGAAAAATAATATTTATATTTTCATATTAGACTAATATAGTATAATATATATGTGGGTTTTAAAAACAAAATCTAAAAAAAATCAAACAATGCTAGAAAATAAATTATCATTGGGCAAAATATATTATTATAAATTATGTCAATCCAAATCATGTTCAGTCAATTGTTTAAAGGAATTGATCGCGGAATAATTCAATATGATTATTTAATTGTTTTATCCATTATTAAAAAACAGGGTGGTTAAAATTAAAGTTCCACTTTGAAATAGTCATAAAAGGAAAACTACTGGGCCTAATGTTATCAAACTTGTTATATGTAGTTAATGTTACAAACAATAGTTTAAAGAAGATCATGGGAATTTCTTTTCTGCCAAAAACGTTCAAAAACTCAACACCAGCGCAGACATGACGCTGAATGCAATATTTTTAAGCAAAATAGGATTAATCAAAATAGGATATTAAGACATCAGTTTAAAATGCGTTCAATCATTTCTGAAACATGTTACAAAGCATGTTCAATGTGGCGTCCACCATTTTCTGAAAGCAAGTTAAATCGCATTTAAGTATTCTTAACAGTAGTTCCTAGCATATTAGGAAGAAAGTTACGCACATGTCGGTGTATCGCTTCTTTAAGTTTCCCCAAATTGTTTAAATTATGACCATAAACAATGCTTTTCAGATTAGACACATATTGAACATGCTTTGTGACACGTTTCAGAAACGATTAAACACATTTTAAACCGATCTTCATGCCCTATTACCAATATTGCATGCAGCACCATTTCACACCTGGTGCAAAATAATATTTATATTTTCATATAAATAATATTGGTGGTGAATTTTTGGACTTTTTTGGCAGAAAAAAAATTTCCATGACCTTTTTTAAATTATTACCAAATTTGATAGCATTTGATCTAGTAGTTTTCCTTTTATGATCATTTCAAAGTAGAAATTTAATCATAACCACCTTGTATATAATTGATAATATGGTGAGAAGACACTTTGATCCCTTTTCTGCCTTTGCACAACTTCTGATTTTTTCAAAATTTTAATGTTAAAATTTCAAGTATTTATTTAAAATAAATTGCATTTTTATTATATAAATTATTTATTATATTTTATCATATTACTTACTGATTTTTACATGCAAATTTAATTTAAAAACGTAAAAAAAAGCATGTATGGATTAAATACAGAAGCTGTTAAATATCGCAGAAATCTCAGAAAGAAATTGCGAGCTGTTCGTGTTTCGTGTATTTTCAATTCAATCATTCCCTTTATTTGGCGATCACAAGAAACATTACTCAAAATTTAACAAATATATCAAGAATAAATTTTATTTAATAAGCATATTTCTTAGATCAGTAATTAAATTAATTAAAAAGGAGAATAAGACTGAATGAAATGACACATCTAATATTCATAAAAATAAAATCCAGTTAAAATCAAAGCTTTTAACTTTATGAAAACTTATTAAGCAAAAAAAGCTGGCAAATATGTGGCAGAACTTCATAATACAAACTTCAGACTAAAAAGTTTATTTTATTGGAATTTATAATTTTTTAAAGATTTTGAGATAAGAGAACATTTTAGTATGATACATTCATATTTAGCTATGATCCTATTTCTTTAAAAGTTTTTTTGAGGATTTAAAATTCGAATATTTAAAACATTCAATAGAAAAAAATTACTTTCAATAATTTTAAAAAGATACGTGTGTCAAATGCTCATAAATTAATGAAATAATTCCGATTTTGTTTTCTGAGATACAATTTTAAATTGATTTGAGATTAAAAAATTGTGAATTGTTTTATAGTTTATAAAATTCAGAATTCAAATTAGATTTTAAAATAATTGAAAACAAATGAAATTTCCAAGATATTTATTTATAAGTTATAATTATTTTTTGCAGAAAAACAGGGTTATATAAGAAATTTAATTTTTTTAGTAGTATGTCAAATATTATTAATAATAGTTTATGATAAAAATACAATTATATGTGTTGCAATTTTATTAACTTTTTGTAAAGAAAGAATGAAAAACCAAATTGCAACGATAATATTTTAAATTTTCACCTATTAATCAGACTTAAGATATAAATTTTATTTATCCTTAGTAATCTATAAATTTGTTGGGATATTGGCAAAGATGCTCTCAATATTTAATTTTTAAAAATGTTGATTAATTTGTAATGTTGGTAAATGATGAGAAATTTCTAAAATACCTTTTATTACTCCAGGAATAGCACAATATGTAAGAGTTTCAATGAATTAATTATTAAATGCGGTTTTTTATTTCCTTGTAGAAGTATTTATATTTCAAGTCATAAATATTCAAATAATTAATTTATATGAGTTTTCGGAATTTTTTATAAAAGAATTAATTTCCCTTAATTCAACATTAAAATAGAATTGTTTGAGTAATATTTTAAGTTTACAAATTTGCATTGAGAGAATGAATAAGATACAAATATATATTTAAATTTATATTACAGGTTTTGCAAAACTTTCATTTAAGCTGTTTTCTGAGTTACATAAACTTTTAAATGTGGTTAATTTTTATCACATCGCTAATGATATTATGAAATTTATTTATCATTTTACTTCAAATATTTTGAATAATTAAAAAATGTAATAATCGTACCGTTTTTAGATTAAAATTTATTAGTTTCAGAAGGAATTTAAATTTCTTAAAAAAGATTTAATTGAATATATTTCATGATCGAATTCATTTTCACATGTTTGACCTTTACCTATAGAACCGTAGAGATGCTTCGAAGGCGAAAAAAATTGACTACAGATTATTATGTTAATTAACAATTAAATATCACTCTGTTAGTGTAATTAGTATTTAATCAGCATCGATGATCAATTAAACTGGTTTCTCAGTGACTTAAATTGCAGTGAAAGCAATTCCTTTTTTTTAATATTTATATTTCGAAAAGCAATATTTTAAACTAGCTTTATATGATTTAAAAGTTAAGATCTATTCCTTATTATAAATTTTCTATTCATTATTTAAACATAAAAAAGACTGAAGATACAAGTTTCATAAAAAGAAGGATTCGTGCAACATTTTGTGGCTTAAAATATCATCCTTAGTTTCCATGACAAAAAAAATAACCTAGTTTTCTAACGTTTGTAAGAAGAAAATGACATTGAATTTTTCGCAGCCGATAACAAGCATATTTGATTTTTTTAAATTTTTGTATGAGTTGAATATTTTATTTTGATAAAAAATGTGAAATATAAACAGAAAGATTTGTTTTTGATTCAATTTCACTTCCTGTAAAATTGGGAAATTGGATTAAGTTGCATTTCTTGTTCAGAGACATTTTATAGATTAATTGTAAATGTCTGTAATATTTTATTACCATTCCACCAAATATTTTTAGCTTTTAGCATTCAATTAAATAGTTTTCCCACTAATTAATCGCATTAATTTTTTTCTCAAATTAATCGCAGTTTACTAAAACTCTTTTCAAAATATTCAAATGCCATTTCGAATCTTAGCACTATGTTGATAATTTTATGACTGATTGGAAATGTGATGTAATTTTCATAATAATTTTCAATAGATTATTTTAAAGATATTTTTAGTTTTCTATTACTTGACTATCAGAATCGACTGGAGATTTTCGCATTTTTATGAAATATCTTTTTCCCATTAATTGTTTTATTGGGCAATAAAGTACAGAAGGAAATGAATATACTTAAATGGTAATTTCTCCTTTAAGAAATCATTTATTTTTTATATATTCCTTAAATAAACAAATAAAGGCAAAAAATATCTTTAAAAAGTCTGTATAGCTGCGTTTAACATGATTGAAAATCTTGCTTTTAAAATGTGTTTAATAATTAGCATCCCTTTATATATAAGAATATATTTATTAGTCTTTACCTTCCGTGCAGTTTTTTCTTAACGGTAATGTAATAAGGGATTCAAAAAGGGTATTGAATTCATTAGAACAAATATACTTCAACAAAAAATTATACTTTCATTGTTAACTATCATATTTTATTTCTTCAAAATTTCATTTTTTATTATTCGTCTGAGTCAATAAAAAAAGATATTAGTTTCATTGTTTGTTTGTTTTTGTCGCTTACAAAATGTGTTCATTCCTAAATAATCCTAAATAAATTGGCATTTAAAATATTGACATATTTCAGAGTTGTATTACAGGAAACTTTTAATAAAAATCCCTTGTAATTAAAAAAGTATTAAAATTGTTTAGAATATGTAATATTTGTATAATTTCAAAATAGTGTATGTAAACTCATTCATTGATTTTGCATTAAACAAAAATGTTAATATTTCATGTCAAATGAAATGTATGACTTGATAATGGATTACATTGCTTGACATAGAAATCTGATTATATTCATCTAAATCCACGAAGGAAAGTATTGTGAAACAACTAAAGAAATGAATGCATCAGATATTTGAATACAAAAACTGATATGCCATAAATTAACTTTCTGCCTCCAGAATTCATTAAGGAATGTTTTCGGTCATACCTCATCCTGTAAACAATAACACAAAAAGAGGTTCATGATAAAACCATTTGCGATAAAGCATACTTTCATTCGATCGATAGAACAAATCATTTTTGTGGTAATATATGAATACATCATCTGTGAAAACGAATAATGAAATTGGAGACTAGGTGTGGGGAATAAGGGAAAAAATTTTTGCGATGTTCTTATCTTAGCGATATTAATGTTGATTTGAACAATAAACAACTATCATTGAGACAGGTCGGCTTATTTGCTAAGGATGGGGATTCTGGAATTTTTTTCAGTTTGTGACATTTCTCAAACCTTTAAGACAATGGAAAGCAGGTGACGATTAATCACATTTCTAGGTCTCAAGAATTTACGTATGAAATGGAAATTTCCGAAATCGGTTAAGTGATAGCTAGAATTCCTGTCAAGATTTTTTATTGCCCCAGATAATGTCCGTAATATATATAATTTTTATTTCTCTCAAAAATGTAAAGTGTTTGGAAGTCATAATCTCTTATATAAAGAAATTTTTTAAAAATCGCTATAATGGTTATAGTTTAGGAGATTCGCTTTTGTTTAATTCTATTCGAATATTCTGGTTCGTTTTTAGTATTAAATATTTTTATTGTCAGTTTCTTGAGTTTATACATACACACTAAATTTTTTTTATGAATTTTCATATCGATAATTTTTAATGTTAGTTTTTTGCATAGTTGAATCATTACTACCCAAGGTCTTTCAGTTGTGGCTATTTTAGTGTCAGTGTTGAGTCTACACTTTGTTATAAGTTATGAAGCGATGTTATACTTGATGAACCTTAAGGTATCTTTATTTCGCTGCATGTATCATCATGAGCTATGTGGCATTGAGATAACTTTTATTTTTAAATTCATAGTGGTTGTATCCTACAATGGTAATGTCCCTGAGCGGAAAGATAATTTAGAACTCCTTTTCACATACATCGATATTCAAAAGTGACAAGAATTTAAGAGAACATTCAAAATTCTACATAAACTTTAGGTTACGTAGCAATAATTATTTAGTCTAAAACTGAAGACCAACATTTGAAAAAGGATGCTTCTATTATAGTAAATATATCTGTACTAGTTTTTTTATCGTTATTTTTGAAGCCCTTATGATTATGTGTTTCATGTTTGTAAAAAAGTAATTTATGATTTAATTTTCACGTAAGTCTTGTAATTCACGTTTTCAAATTTTGTACATTTTCGTGCCGTCGATCAAAATAATGTTTTCGTAAATATTTTTAGCATTTAACATTTTTAATATCTAATTATCAGTTAATCGATTCTTCCAATTATTTTAAACTCGATTCTGTATAAATGGTATTATTTTATGAAGAATTAGAAAAAAAATATTAATGCAAAATTATAAAATGAATTATAAATAAAAATTAAAAACACGGAACAAATCTAAAATAAAAACTTCTAATTTTTAATATTTAATAAAAGTAAGTTTAAAAAATTGTTTCATTTATTTATTTAATTCTTTGATTGAATATTACATATTGCAAATGCAATTTTATCCTTAAAAGAAACTTACTAGCATGAATAAGATAATTAAATAAATTAAATTTCAATCGCTCATAGATTTTTGAGTGTGACCTACAAAATTGTCAAAAATCTTTAAACAATTTTATTTTTTTAGTCTCGGTAAAGCCAAAGTGTCAAAATAATTTCTTGCCCAAATTTATCAAACTATAGCACCATTTTTAAAAGTTAGCAATAAAAAAATGAAAACATAACATAATACATCTCAACAGACATCTTGGACAATTATATTTAACAAAGGACAAATCATCATATAAAAAATATGTGGAAAAGCTTTATTGCCAAGAATTCAACTTGAAACAAACTCTGAAATTTTTAAATCCTCGAAAGAAATATGTTTTTTCTTTCGATCTTTTTTTCTGTCGATAAAGAATCAATATGCAATTATATACAAATGAGTATAATGAGGATCCAAAAAGTTGAGATATAAATACAAAATTCGGTTAAGTTGCGATACCTGAATTTTGCAAATATTTGCAGCCAAATTTGTAAATATTTGAAAAGTAGCATATGAAATTATTTTCATGTTTGGAACCAATTATCAGCATCGCCTAAGTTTGAAAATATTCTAAAATTGGTATATAGAATTATTTTCATGTTCTGAAATATTTAATAGTGTGAAAAAACGTTTTGATAAAAAATAAGTTTTCTGTCAAATCCAGAATTATTGGCTTACATCTTGCCTAAATTTTTTAACTAATCATTGCAAATAAGATATTCTCCTAAATACAAATGATTGAAGGAGAAAAAAAACAATATTAAATTTATAAATGGCAGTATACATTTATATTATGCTTTGAAAATAAATCTGTTCTATAAAATTTAAAGTTTCTCCAGTTTTTATCTATTTTTGCGACTGAAATAAAACAATTTATTTAACTCTCACAATTATGAGATGGATTTCCTTATCTTAGATTGAATATGTCATTCAATAGGAAAGTAACACGAACTACCAAATAGAAGAATAATAAAATTAAAATAATTTTTTAAGGAAAATTTATACTTTTATGAAAAATTAAAATAAATTTTGCAAGCAGTTCACAAAAATAATCAGGACATACTAACAAATTGCTTCAAATGTATTAAAGATGAACTTACTACTCAGCTGTATCTACCATGCAAGCATGCTGGTTCATTAACAAATATTCTCATTTTTATAAAATAACAAAAGGATATTATTGTGAAATCTCTCATAATAATTGGTTCATTACCTGCAGGTAACTGTGGGAGAGTCCGTCGTTGTACTTCTGAAAATTAAAATTTGCTCATGTAATACACTGGAATCCTAACCAAAACATTTTATTAATATTGAAATTTCTTAAATATTAAATAAAGGTACACTTTATCAAAATAACTTTAAATATAAATCTCTATAGTCGTAAACTTGGAAATTTTATTTCTCTCAATAAATTCCAGGTGGTGGATTGTTTTTCTACAAACTTCATTAACTCAGGTAATTGAATCGAATAAAAATGTTTAAGAAATTAAACTTTTCTAGTGAACTCAAAACATTTTCTTCACGGTTGATGGAAGGCAATTGGATTCTACAACATCGTCCTAGGCTCCTGGTTGCGATCATAAAATTATTTAACAACGCAAGAACGTCTTGAAATTATTCGAATTCGAAATCGGAAACTAAATTTAATTTTATAGATTCTAGCCATAAGGCAGTATAAATAATATTTTCGACTTCTAAGTTACTTACTTATTCAAAGAACAGAATTTTTTATTTTTATTTGTAGAAACTTTAGAATTTTCCAATAAACCTTTAGATCTTTCCATTGGAAACAGTAAATTTAGTTAGAGCTCTTAAATTTGAATAAAAAAATAAGAAAGAGATTTTTTTGTTTCTTTTTTTATGTTGATGACGAATAACTTGGAGTATCAGATGATTTAATATACTGAAGGAAGTTATAGTTTCCAATTTTATTTTATTTGGTATAAAGGTTAAAACCATTTTTATTATAAAGAAGCATAGAAAATTTATATAAATATTAATTAGAAAATCTATTAAAAAATCTTCAATGAAAGTGTTAAGAAGAATTTCTGATACCTATCAATGCAAAAGTACAAATGGATATCAAATTAATATTTAATAAAAAAATAAAAAAGCATATCTTATATGCATGCATTAATATAAGAAATAAAGTAGAAAACTGTTTCTATATTATTCAATTCCATTTATTGTAAACGGCTGGATTTTAAAGAATGCGCTTTGTTGTTGTCAAGGTATCGGACAGTATTGGAACTTTTATTAGTTTCAATAGAATAATAAAATAACATGTGTTAAACGATAATAATAATAATAATATGATAATAATAATATGTATGCGAATTTTTAATTTTTCCCGGGTATTATAGGTAGAATATTTTATTAACAATCATGCAGTGTATTAGTGTTGTCGGATTTCGAATTCCAGTCTATTCTTCATCCAATATGATCTAGCGAAGAAACTAATATAAAGAATAATAATATAAGAAACTAATATTCTGGAATAGTTAATATAATTAGGAAGCCGTGTCATAGAAACTGCTTTTGTACTTGGAATGTATCTTTAGTTGTCAAGGTATTTGATCATATTAATGATTCTGAACTATTTTTGGATTTATTGATATATAAGTAAGCGTAAAACTGCACAGAAAATAGAGTTTATATCATAATATTTATAGAATTATATTTTTAATCAATTATAAGAACTGAACATAAAGAAAATTCTACAGTGAGCTGATGAAACATTCAGCTCATAAAAAAATTTCGTTTCTATATAAAATATAATAAAATTGCTTCATATTAAAGGAGATTTCTATTAATCGATACTAAAACCTTCTATTAATACTGTTTAAAAGTAAAAGTGAAGAATTAATTATTAACAACCCTTTGCACTTGGATGTCTTCTCTCCGGCACCAATCAAAACGGTGCATAATCTAGACGTTTCATTGATTTATTTTTTCAATTTTGATTGTTAAAAATGCTTGGAAAATGGTATGCTGCAAATACGTTTTACACGGAAATTCAGCTTAAGATAATTATATATACTTATTTTCCGAAGCAATAAACAAATTCTTGTATTAGGTGAATAATTATGCTTCGAAATACTTTTCCCAGTGCAAAGGATTAATACATGCTTTTCGTAAAAATTGCCTTAATGAAATAAATCCAGTCGATCTGTTCAATAAATAATCCAAAATGTGTTATTTTTTATGAAACCAACTTCACCAGGCTTATTGAAATGTCACATGTGTGCTTTGATTATCATTTTTTTATGAATTTTCCAGTTTTAATTAGCTACTTTTGGAAATCCAAAATTTTCATTGCGTTTTCAAATGATATATGAAAGGATTTTTCTTTCTCATTCGTGGATGGTAACATGACATATATTTTCACAAACTTAGTAATTAGCTTTATTTCTTCCTAATTATTAAAAGCATTTTTATTTTCGCATTTGCTCAAAGGATTTGGGTAGCCATAGGTAAGAAGAATCTTTCTAATTAGCAAATGAATCATAATGCTTTTGTAAATTAAAATCCAAAACTTTAATTAAATTATTTTTTATTTTAATTTTCGGAACTTGGCCTCATTGTTTCCCAAGCTTTTACTTTGAACTAATAGGTATTAAAGAGCAATTTTATTTGATTGGAATGTTAACAACTGCGGTTATATGTTGCCACGTGTAACTGATGGATTGCTTGAAAAATAACATCACAATATGGTGAACATTGAATGTACTTTGTTTCTGTAAAGCTTTAAGGGACGAATTTCCATGTCTTTGCACCACCGAAATTATATTGCATTGGCTGCAAAATGCCAAAAAGGAATCAAGCGCTTGTCTATAATAAATTGTCTAACAGGAGGTTAAAAACTTAAAATACGAGGAAAAGACTGATATCAACCGATAAAACCTTTTTTCGCTCCGAGAGCTGTAAATAATATCATTAAAAATAAAGAGTTTATTACAAACTTAATATAAATAATAGAATTAAGATACATTGTATTAAAGTAAGTAATATTATAATATCAATTGTTTTACCATATTACAACATGGCCATTCAGAAAATAATAATAATAAAATATCTACGTTTGTTTCTTCCTTTCCTTATTAAAATTGTTTAAATATGTTTGGACAAAAATTTAAAAACTGAAGAAAAACAGCCAAATAAATAATAAAAAAAAGAGCAGAAATGTTTATTGGCAACATCTTGCCAAAAAATTGATTAGAAACTTCAAAAATTGTACGTGTTTTAGTTATTTGATTGCATTTATTGAATATATTTTGACTGTTGTTTCGACAAATAAGATAAGTTTTGAACCATTACCATTCAAGGTCATTCAATTTTGGTTATTCTAGTGTCAGTGTTGAGTCTACCATTCTATCATAAGCAAAATTGTGAAATGTTGTGGAGTTTCTGAAATAAAATGGAACCACTTTTTATATTAAATCTTTTGGTTCGGAATCTGACTTTTTGTATCCAAAAATATTCATTTAATGTGATCACTGCATTGTTTAATATTATCATTTTTAAATTAAGAAGTTGACTGACGTTAACTGATGCCGGTTTTAACTGACTGAAATTGATTGACGTTTTCAACTAACGTTAATGATTCATGTCCTTAATTGCTTGCACCACTTCCAAAAAATAAATCTTTGGGATTTCTCCAATAGGATGGAGCTTACACATTTTTTACTCTGGACCAGAGCGATCTGGATTGGCTTATACATACGAAATACATCTTGAAATCTGTTGACCAATTACAAAATTTTAGTGACTGCGATTGAATTATGACAGCAAAATGGACAAAAAATATTAATTTGAATGTTAAAATTGAAATTCTACACATGTATGAAAGCGTATTTAAAATAAGTCAACGCAACGTTGTTTAACAGTTGGAAGTTTTTTGGATTTTTCTTGTAAAATTTTGATAAATTTTGAGTTCTGTTGGGCAGATAAAGATAAGAACGATGATTATTCGTATGTGGCAAAAAAAATTGCAATGAAAGACAAAGTGAATATTTGATATTTTGAAATGCACTGTTCATCATAGTTCTACAAATTTAAGCAAAAATGTATTGACTATATATAAATGAAATTTTACAAATAATTAATGTATTCTTTAATTTCCTATTTTTGAAATAAATTATAGATACCCCTGAAGTAAGTATTTTTTCCATCTCCCTTGATTAGAAAATATTGTTTGTTTAATTATGTTCAGTTATTATTATTAACATGTTCAGATATTAAATAATCACATTAATCGACAGTAAAAATTATAATAGTTATTGATGTCTGAAAATAGTGCAATGCCTTAAAGTTGTTGCATACTCTGGCGGAATGGTTTGTTGTCCAAATTCTACTTTTGGACAGCAAATATAAATCTCTGTCCAAATTCTATTTTTGGCTCAAACGATTTCAAATTTCAGAATATGAGATTATTTTTTTAATTGGGTATTTGCCTAGGCCGAATATTGTTAGTATAATAAATTATTTATATTTAGCTAATACATGGAAATATATTTAGCGGTACTAAATAAAGTGGATAACAAATCTTACACAATATTTGCCTATTTCTAATTTTAACAAAAGGAAGGAAAACTTTGATGGCTCAACATTTTATAGAATTACAAAATTTAGTACTAATTAAATTATATTGCTCCTTATATTTTATCATAAATGCAAATTATGCGCGCTTAACAAAAACTACTGCGACGTTAAGTATACTTCTGCAAGTCAATTAAACATTGTTTGCATTAAACATTGTTAATTTACTTTTGATTAATTTTGATTTTTATCAATTCTCCTATATTTTTATTTTGAAAATAAATGTTTTAAATCATTTTAAACACTTTTCTCAAAATTTATCGTTAATAATCTAGAGAAATTCCTTTATAAATAGCAAATTTGCATAAATAAAATAATTTCTGTATAATAATAAATGCCAATTTAAGATTTAAAACTACATAAATTAATTAAAAAATAATAAAATTAATAATTTTATTCATTAATGTATGTATGTAAATTTAAACATACATAAATTAATGAACAAAATTGGTTGAAATTAACTTAAAAATAGTTGGCTGCAATTAGGAAAAATATTTACAGGTTCAATATAAGGAAAAGAATTAAATAAAGAAATAATAAATAGGATTTAGAAAAAAGAAATCTTCAAACATGCGAGCATTAATTATGCAATGATATACTTCCTTTATCCCAGGGAATTTTCAATTTTTTTATTATGGAATTGTTTACTATCATTTTATAACTTCCTATTTGCACTAAACAAATAGCTGATTCAAACAATTCAGGCACGCAATTTAATGATATTATTATAAATATGTTTTATTTATCGTCAATACTGATTGTCAATTAAATTTTGTGTCGCTTTTTAAATTATTCGGTAAACAGGAGAGAAAAAAAAATCACAAAATTTGCCATTTCCAATTACCAAGCAACCACTCATCTTAAGAAAAAAAATTGAAAGGAAAATCTTGAAAGTTAAAGTTAAATTCAATTCTTTGTTTGAGTACATGTCAGTAGGAAAGAGTAATTTCCTTTCTTGTTAAAAGCATCGGCAGAAAAAGTTACACCAAGATGCTTTAAGGTAAAATTTCAAAATCTCCCCTTTCCCACACCGATTATCTGTTCGAATCTCCGAAAAGACTCTAACAGACACGCAGATGAATATTTAATGTTCCTTCTTTCGACAGTCGGACAAGTTTCTATTTATTTTTGTCACATCTCTTAATGGGTTTCTCTCGTTTTTCCCCCATTGTACCATCGCTCTAATGTCCCGGTAATAATCTCGTGCTCAGAATCTGTTTCTTTATCATTCTTTTCATCGAGTTGAGATGAGATGTATTTTTTATCTTATCACCTATCGTTTGATTTTTCTGTAATGCGACTTAATTCAATATGAAAAATTAGGCTATTTGCAGGGTGGAAAAATACAACAAATAGAGAAAGATAGCTTCATGGAGTGATGATGATTTGCGGAAATAGTCAAACAAAATAATAATAATAAAGAAAATAGTTTCGATAGTAATGGAATGCAATCAGACAAGCAAATTTGAATTTTATGAAAATAACGAAACTGATCTTTATGGTTAATAAATATATCTTTAATAAAAAGGAATTGCTGAAATTGATTTATGGAACTTTTATTCTATCATAAAAGAAAGAACTGCTAGTTTAAATTTCATTGATTTACTAAAAAAAAGATAAAAACTTAACACTCCGTATACCGCGTGTTTCTTTTTCCTGTGTTATGTATCCCACATATACATCAGCATTTTTTGGTAACATTACCAGATAATACAGTTTAGGAATAGAATAATACAGATATATAAACGCAATTTACAGTAAACACAAATAAAAACACATTTTTTTCCAAACCAACTAGTAAAATTGCAAAAAAGAATTTGCTCTTATATTTAGCAAAATCTAGTTATTGGAAAAAGAAGTAATCGTGTATCTATCAGATAAGTTGAGACTAACGGAATGTTAATGAATTATACATATAATTATACATATAGTTATATAATTATACATATAGTTAATAATTATATATATAGAATTAGTTTATCTTAATGAAAAATATTTTATGAATTATATGAAATATGATTAATTTGATCTCTTAAAATCAATCTTCAACGGTGTTTTCCATATTTTCTTTCGTTTATCAAATTTCTTGTGAACATCATAATGAAATACCGTCTATAATTCCAAATTCTTTTGTTTAATTCGAATGGGAAATTTTAAACTGAAAAATATTGTTTTTATTTTTATCAGATATATTTTTGTTGATCAGTCTCCTTTGTTCACAATTTGTAGCACCCTCTGATGACTTGTAGCGCTATGACTCATTTTAGATGCTGTTTACTTTGATCCATGCTTTTATATATATATACAAAGGGAATTCAAATGAAAAGGTACGAAACGTCGTAACAACACAAGCGTTAACATAATTGGCTATACTGCTATGCGTGAACGTAGTGAGACATCTAGGGATGCGATTGGAGTCTCCGGCGTAGATCGGAACATGCGCAGTAGAAAGCAGAGGCTCTTATAAAGAGAGCCACCCAACTGACGTGGCAGGTCCTCTACTTGTTGAATTCCTCGAGCACAGAAGAACTATTAACTCCGATGTGTACTGTGAGACACTCCGAAGACTACGCAGGTCCGTCAAGAACAAAAGACCGGGGCTACTGACGGAAGGTGTAGTTCTGCTACATGATAACGTGCGTCCACACGTCTCCAGGGTCACAAACGCGGAACTAAGCCAAGTTCAAGTGGGAGCAGCTCGACCATCCGTCCTACAGCCCGGACATGTCACCTTGCGATTTTCATGTGTTGGGTCCCTTGAAAAACCATCTGAAAGGGAAGCCTTCAACTCGGGCGGCAAACACAAGGACGCTGTGAAGGACTGGGTTTCGTCACGGCCACAATTCTGGGGACAAGGAATCCTACGACTCGTTAATCAATGGGATAGTTGTGTTCAGGCCTATGGTGTATACTTTGAATAAAGTTTGCATTTATACCCACAGTGTCATTTCGAACTTTTTCATTTGAACACCCTTTGTATATTCATTTAGCAAAACATTAAATATAAAAATAAATTTATAAAAATCACATTTCTGTATTTATATAATTTGATATTGTTTTCATTAACATGAAGGGTCATGGCACCATAAAATTTTGTATAAAATATAAAATTTGCATAATATTTTGATCTAACGTTCTCAAACAAATTTTGTCAGATAATGATTTGGATTGTTAAATGAAACTAAAATTAAAAAAATTTTTATAAGTAAGGATGGAAAAAACCAATGCTTTATTTGTTTAAAATATGAGAAGATTCAAACTTAATAATGAGTAATAAAGATATTTTTCTTTTGCTTGAATGGGCAAATAAATGAACAGAATCGCTACCGAAGTGTCTGCGAAAATCCTGCAAACTATACATAGGACATTACATCTTTCGGCAAAGCCGCATAATGTAACATTAAAGTAAGCATTAACTATTGTATTAACTTAATTTTAATCGTCATTGTATTGGTTACACTGATATTTATGATTTATTGAATTTTAATTTTATAGAAAACAATAAGCAGTAGTAAGATTTAAAAAATTAAGCACATAGTCTAGAATTGTTTAAAATTCAAAATTATTCAATTGTACGTGCAGATATTCGAAAATACGAAATTCAATATTTAATAAATATTAATCAAGAGACGATGATAATTAAATTAAATATTTCACTACAAAATCTTATTTTTTTTTAAATTCGTTTATAAATATCTTATGACAATTATAATTCAAGTATCGTGCGCGCATGGAATATATAGAAGTGCTACGAGCGGTGATATCAACGTGAAATGAAGTAATTCGTGTAATTACTCCAAGAATTACTCTACGATTTAAAACAATATGTTATATTGATTATATTACGCATGGTATCGATTTTTGTTGTGTGATAATAAATTTAATACCGTTATACGAATTAGTTATAAATTCACTAGAATCATATTCAGGAGTGTTTAACTATGAACAGGACTATGTCTACTCTGGCATGTAAGGATATGCCCACGATAACTACAACTTAAAATATCTATTATATTAACCCTATATTAATATTCTAGGAAACATGGAAGTGATTGTTTAAAAAATATATATTCTTTCAATTACAAGACAAAGAGACAAAAGCGTGCATACCTACCCTCGCAGACTGCGCACTCTTCTTGGAGTTCCAGCAAAATTCAGCAATCGCTGTTAGCACTGCAACAGCCAGACCACACATTAGCACCACGAATACTCCGCCTATATTGTCCACCCCCAAGGCATTCGCTTTTCCATCTTTGTTCTTATCGTCTCTGGAGCACGTAATGCCAGGGCTCTTCCACCACTTATTGTACAGCATCTGAATGACTCCTTTCTCTTGCAGGTCAAGGATGGCTAAGGATATTTTATCTCTCCAAGGCGATCCTGCAAGGTAAGAATTCATAATTGCTTTTATTTATGGCCATTCAGAGATAATGTATTTAATATATATGTATATTATTTTGATCGTCACTGTTATTAGAAAGGGAGCATATATTTAAAATATCCTTTCCAACACGGCAGTAAAATATGTCATTTCTTCGTAATCTTCTGCTGCTATCTTATGACTATATGTTATATTTAATCCTCAAGAGTGATTCTGAAAAAATAGATAAATATTTCTATAAACGGAATTATTGATAGTCTATTTTGGAAAATTATTAAAGTTTAATTGGTGCTTTTTTTACAATTTGTATTTTTGGTATTGATACCATTTGCTGCTGCCTTATGGCTATGTCACATGATTCGTTAATATTTGTTATATTTAATTTTAAAGAGATATTCTAAAAAAAGTAATAAATATTTATATAAACGGAATTCTGATGGTCTCTTGTGAAAATTTGCTGAAACATCTCTATTGCTTTTTTTAAAATAAAGTTTGTGTTTCGAAACATAATTTTTCATGAGTGTTTGATATTGATATTTTGGAATTGATAACTTCATTGTAAATTTTTTCTTTAAAAAGTTCATATCTTTCTTATAATACAACATTTTTTTAAAAATAATTTTATTATACCTCTCAATATGATATGTTAGTAATAGATACTGTAATTCTAAGAACATATTTAGAAGAATAATGAAATATGAATGAAACACATTACTAAAATTAGATTAGATTCTGAAACATCATGTTATTACAATGAATCGAGAAATAATCATTAGATAAAAGTAGTTGAAAGTTTAATAACTATTAAACGCCTAAAAATAAAGGCACCGCAATAAGAAAAAATGAGTCATCCATGCAAAAGAATTAATATAAAAACTTCAAAATTTACTAAGAGGTTTACTTTTTTCTACATATTAATTCAAAAAATACGGGAAAGGTAATAATGTAATTAATAACAAAAAAAACTTATTAGCTATGTGATTAATATGGGCAATTTCTTGCTATTCCATAAAGATGGGAAAGGTAACTCTTGAATAGGTTTCTGTATATACCGAGAATATCGGATAAATATGGGAATTATTATCTGTTTCATGCATTTGAACCAAAGTCTAATAAACTAAGACTCGAGAAATTCCTCATTGATATTGCATTTGTAACTCTTAAATGAAACTCAAAATAAAAATGAAATTATCTTATCAGTGACAGTTTAACAGATACTAGTTACAGAAGTACATTAGTCGCAGAAGTATCATTTCATTGATTTTATATAATTCATAGAATCTATAGAGAGGGTGTTTTCGAATTTTCCAGACAAATTCAGATGGGTGATAGTAAGCATCAGAGGATGAAAATTTGCCATATAACATGGGGGATGTAGACTTCATTTAGTGAGAGAAAATCGTGAAAATAATTATAAAAATGGAGGGAATAAGAAAGACCAATAATAAGTAGAAAAACAATTTAATACAGGGTTACAGTACAGACTATGCATCACAGTTCAACATGAGAAAAGGAACGACGAGAAATTTATGGGAATTGTTCAAAGTTTGCGGCCACGATAGTCATTACACAACCAAATTGAATGTTGGTAACCTGCTTCTGACTACATTAGTTATTTATCTAACTACTCTACTTTTGCGACTTTCACCAAACAAACATGATTTGCAACCGTACATTCTATGGTAATTTTTATTCTCTTGAAGATCACTGTCACCCCTTTGAATGTGCCGGTCGGATATGGTAATACACTGTATATGCTTATTCCATCCTATTGGAAGCACCTCAAAAATGAGGATGAGAAGTTTCCGGTATGGTGGTTGGTTTTCACCACCTTAGTAGGTACAGAAAAAGGCGGGGGTCGGCTGCTTCCATCGGAGACGGAACGTACTTCCAAAAGGAAGGGTTGTACCGTGATCGGTGATGTTCCTTAACACTCAACCACAGTTCCCACCAGTGTTGCTATTGCAGCTGTCTGGTGATTCAGATTTTTCCGCGTGCCTTCGGGCAGGTCGGAGTAACCGGTGATTGATATATGCCTATTCCTCACATAAATGTCGCTGACATTTATCCTTTGTTTAACTGAAAGACATCTCACACTAGAAACAATTCCATTAAATCCTCATAATGTTGTATATCATGGTAAAATATACATGACTAGTGCTTAATCAGGTTACATATTTACTTTTGTAAGCATTCGTTTTTTGAAATATTCAAATGGAAAGTTAAGATTCAAATTACTAATGTCTAGTTGAAAATTTGATTTATTTTTAAATTATGAACCTACAAGCTAAAAATGTATAAATAATCTCAAGAAGTGCAATTTCAACAACAGTTAATAAGAACAATAGTTTACAATTTTTCTCATTTTAAGGAAAAACACACTGGTAACTGACATTGCGCTTAATGTGTTAAGTAACAGCAAATATATAATCTTCGATAGAAGAATTAACACATACAAAACGGCTCAGAACCAAATACAGCCCTTACCCATTGGAGTAGCAATTCCATAACCTTTGGAGTCTAGTAATCCCCCCACTTGTGTCAAATTGCAGTCTCTTTGCACCATATAGTCTAGCATTGTCGATTCCATCAGGAAAGCGTAGTTTCCTTCCAAAACTCGCTGAACTCCTTCTTCGTAGGAACTGACAAAGACGGAAGGCCTGTTTTCCATGAATCTCCACATCTTGAGGTATGTTTCAATTTTCGAATCCTGCATTTGAAAAATCAGCAAAAACTATTTCAGAAAATGTTCTTAATTTCATAGCAAGACTTGAGAATTAGTGATAAATAAATTGAATTTGTATTTCATACTAAATCATATAACTCAAGAAGAGTTATTTATTATACTATGCAAAACAGCTTTTTCAAGTCATGATGCGTTTAAAAAATAGTTTAGATTAATTTTATGTATTTTAGAAAATGAGTTTCGATTTTTACAGCTTTAAAATAAATTTGTATAACGCAAAAGCAATATAATCTAAAAATAATTATTTTCTAATTATTTATATTCAGGTTTCACTTTGACTGCGACTTTTGAATTGCACCAGCATTTATTTTCCGATGCTGAATCTAATAAGTGCGGAAACTAAAAGAGCGTTCACCAAAATTCCTGTCTAAAGATATATATATATGTTATGAATGCTATCATACAGTCTCGTTTTTCTGCTTTCTATATTCCTATTTGGACTACTTCGGTAGTTGGTTGAAGTTCTAACCAAGAACTTTTCAAAAGCTTCTTAAAAATTGAAATTATCCCTTATTAAGAATCTAATGATATCGATTCTTAAAAGAGATACTGCCATAAACCTTGTATTTTCCAGAACGACTAGTTTTTCCTCCCTAACCAGTAGTCACTGTACTTGGAGGAGTTTAAATGTACATGAAAAAATATTATATATACGTCATAATATTTATGGCAAGTTTGTTTCAGATTTTCTCTTATCTGATGTAATTTGCTTATAAAAAATAAATGTTATGAGAAAAGAATTGGCCGAATTTCGAGTAAGCCCGAGGGAAATTAAAAGTTTGAGTTGTTTTCGTTTGGCTTTAATGGTAGGGACAAATATGAAACGATTGTAATATCAAATTCTAATTATTTAAAAATGCCATATCATAGAATTCTACTGCAAGAGTTTAATGTCGTTAGTGGCATACAGCTAATTGTGCGAATAACTTAATGTTCTGATCTGCTTTTCACGTAGATTAAATGTAGAGTTGATATGTAGTATCCCACAATGCGTCTCTTGTGTAAGAAATTTAGAATTTGAGACATTTTTTTAGTTGATAAGCTTTGCATTAACTTAAGAAAATGCATACTTCGAACCACCTTATCTCCTTTTTTATATTAATTACTGTTGGCTTAGCTCATTTTGAGGAATTGTAAATTCTCATGCGAGTTGTTCTGCTATTACGTAATTAATTAAAATAGAATTAGTTATCCTTGTTGGAATAAAAGGGTGCAAATTCAATGCTTTCAAGCTCACTTCCCTGATTATTATAAAGATTTGAGTTAGTAATTTTTAAAGTCATATTTGACAGCTAATAAACGCATAAATTTTGATTTAACAGTGAAATTAAGATTAAATACTCATTATTTTACATGCTGTCTCATTTGATTATTATTAAGTAAGGGAAGTTCATTCAAATTCAAATTACTAAATGACTACTTTTTCCTATCAAAAAAAAATAAAATAAAAATAAAAAATAGAAACGTGTATGCGCTTTCCATAATAAAAAGAGAGTAACCTATAAAAAAATATGCCTATAAAGAAACTGATCGGTAATGAAGTTACCCTTAACGGTTACTAACTTTCAGCAACTTGACTCAAAAATGAAATAAATCTTTAATTTTCACAACTGTTTTTATTATATGTCTTCTTTGTTATTCATTTATCGTTAAGAATTACTTTAAACGTCTATCGTTGCCTTTCAGAAAAAAATGCAATCTGGTGCTCAATTTAGAATAAAGTTTTACGTATATTACATACATAAATTTAATATAAATAAAATCATTGTGGCTACGTATTTATGTATTCTTGTTTCAAATCTTCTCCTAAACCAGTAAGCCTAATTGTACAATAATTTTATACTTAATTTTTAAATAAGAAAATAATGTCAATTAAAAAAAATATTAAACACAATTAAACAACTAAATAAGAAATTAAAAAGCATTCTACTTTTTCTCCACAGTAACTTCAATTGAACAAATTATTTAAAAACAAATATTTTTATATCATCTAAAAATAAAAACTTTTACTTTTTTAAATAATACCAGTTTAATCATTGAAAATTTATTAATAATTTTTCAAGACTTAAAGATTAAAAAGCAGGCGATAAAAAAATAAGGAACAATCCGTTGCTAGGCAAGCACGTAACATTGAACTACTCTTTTTTTTTCGGATTTTTGTTTTACATTCTTAAATATTTTTGGAAACGATTTTTATTATTTTAAAAGATCTCTACAACATACTTGATGATATTAAAATTTACTGTCATTAAACTCTACTGCCATTTTTATCTGTATAAAGTGGGTAATAAAAGGTTCCGTACGGAGCTATGACTGTTAAAAGTTTAATTTTTGGCACAAAATATTTTGTTATGAAAATGAAAATTTTTAAATTGGTTTAACACAATGTCATTTATTATTTATGAATATTATAAAGGAAAAACTATGAAGAAAATTAAATACTATTATAAAGGAAAAATTATGAAGGAAATTAAATACTTCAATTGAAAGAATAAAAAAAAATTGCCACTAATAAGGAACAAAAAAGTTTCCTTACGGTATTTATACAGTACGTGAAAAACCTTTTTCATGCTGACCAACTTGCATTTAATGATCGGTAGGCCTTGTTTTGGCCTTTATCACTTTTCTCAAATGTTATGACATAACCCCCATCAATTTTTTTGTTGTTGTTGTTGTTTCTTTCGAAATACTACTCCAAATGTCTTGAGTGACCCTCTTGAGTTCAATCTTGTTCTTTGTTTCATATTTTTTTTAGTTCACGACCGATTTCTTCCAATAAATGCCCTGTAAGGATTAAATCGGGAAACTTGGGAGGGCTATGAAGCTGTTTTTTAACTTTATAGAAACATTACTCTTGAAGAATCTTGGAGCTGTGCTTAGGATCGTTGTCCTGTTGAAACGTAAAATCCATTCCAAGGGACAATTTATCTGCATTGGTTAAAACGTTTTGCTTTAGAATGTCAAGATGTATGTACCTATCCATATTTCCATTTATAAAACCTAAATATTCGACACACCATATTCCACCCATCACCTTGCTTCACAGTTCCACATAAACTCTTAAGTAACATATGCTGTTTTGATTCCCTCCAGATCATAACTCGACCATCTGACCCACGGATATTAAATTTTGATTCATCACTAAAAGGGACCGATTCCCAAAAAGATAGAGGCTTGCTTATATGCTTTTTTTGTAAACTCGAGGCGCTTTTTCTGTAGCAGAGACTTATAACAGGCTTCTTACGAGACTCACATCCATTATAACCCTTTTTTAAATGACATTTCTCACAATTTAAGATACGAATTTAGTGTTGTAATTAACTGTTAAATCAGTTGCAAGTTGAGGTGCACTAATCCGAGGGATTATCTTGCACCTTACACATTCTATTTCTTTTATGCAAGCGATTTAACTTCGGAATTCTTCCAGATCGATCTCTATCCTCAAATATTTACACATCACGGTATCTTTCAATAATGTACTGCACTGTAGACAGGTTTGTAAGTCATTTCACTGATTATTTTTTTTCATAAATAATCCATTTGTAAAAAAGAGAAATTTATTATGAAACTTCCTTTTAAAGACTTATATTAACAATATATAAATAGTTTATAAAGATAAAAAGCAAAGATTAGAAATTATGCAAGTTTATTTTTATTTTAGTCTTCCGTACGGAAACTTTGTTTACCCACTGTAATCTACAAAGCACTAACTAAGTAATATTATAAATTCAAAAAATGTATGGAATATATTGAATAGTTAAAAATTTAGAGTAATGTTTTAACGATGCCTAAACGAAAAATAAACTCATTGCTCAAATTCAAAAGCATACAGGAAAATTAAAAAAGTTTTGCGAACAAATTATATATTTTTAATAGCCGAAGAATAAGAATACATACGAAGAACAGTAGATAGGACACATTAAAGTAGTTCTGGAAGAAATAAAAAATAAAGTTTAAAAGACAATTAAAAATTATATTTGAAGCTTCTAGAAATTTAATTGATTTTCATGTTTTTTTAATTAAAAATTAACAGTTTTAAGCATTTATTAATAAAAAAATTAACTACTTTCATTAAGAATTTCTTCTTAGGTATTTGCGAGCAAAATATGAACTTAAATAATAAATATTAAAATCTTAGTTTAAAAGTAGTCATATGCAGTTTTAAAAATCGTTTGGGTGAAATGTTGCTTTAATTAAATAATAATAATAAAACGTTTCAGACGATCAAATGTTCTTTCCTATATTGTAATATTTTGCCCAAAATCATATTTTACATTAAAAATATTAGGAATGAAAGTATTTTAATCTCGAACAACGACGGATACCTCAATTACTTCGTAATAAATGCCTTAAATAGAATTTGTGTAATTTGACCTGTTTCGAAATCTATTTACAGGCAGAAAAATATCAAAAGCATTCAAATCTCTTTAATTGTTCTCTTTTAGAGGTCTTCTGTGATATCTCAGCTATGAATTATTTTTATGCATTTTAAACAAATAAACAAATAAAGCTGTTTTTAAAACGAATCTATCAACACATGTAAGTCACATATTTAAATATGTGTAAAATACTTTTTATTAAAAATTATATTACATACATTTCTTCGAGGATTCATGTATTTGAAAAGTTGTATTCACATTATATCATATAAAAAATTGTTATTGCATATAGTTATTTAAGATACATTTAACTGAAAAGTTTGTAAGGAAAGATTGGAATGGAAAGGAAAAGAGGAGTTGTACTTGATATTGTGCAGAATAATAATACCATTTTAAAATTCTAAATTAATAATGAAAATATATAGAAAGAAAGAGTTGGTCGTCAAAGGTGGCTACTTAATATAAATTTTAAAAACAAAATATGCAATAATTTTTTTAAAAAACTAAGACCTTGCATTTCCGTGTTAGTTTCTCTCTGCAAGATCCGTGGTCATATAAACAAGGAAAGAGATGACTCACCCTGAAGAAAGTCATTGTGGAGCCGCCTTCCAGCGTGCCGTAAGAGATCTTGCTCTGCTCCGCCAGGTCCTCGACACTTTCTATTGGCGTTATCATGCGCTCTACGGTAAGGAAGGCGGCCAAATTGGCCGTGTATGATGAGATCATAATGAGCGTGAAGAACCACCAGATGGCGCCTATGATACGCGTCGAAGTCGCCTTGGGATTGAGGTCACAGCCTTGGTGCATCAAGGTCACGATGGTGAACCAGAAACTGTCAATATTCAATGCATTACAGATACATCCAATAATTTCTTAGCTATACTCGATTTATTGTTGACATTTTAATAATCGAATGCAATTGGTTACTCAAAACAATTGCAAATGGAAATCGCTTCCTCAAAATCAAGGGCAATAACGAAAAGATTTAACACAATACAGAATGAAGTTCAATACTATGTTTGTTTATGTTGCACTGATTATTAATGGTTGCTGTTTCCTTGCAAAAGGAAATCAGGAATTAGCACATTGCATATGATAACTAAAAAATTAGTTTTTGTACACAATCAATGCCCTATGTGGCTTCTATTAATCATGTGTGATAGTCACACCATGAGAATCAATCTTTTATGCCCTTTTATTGAGTTCACTGCTGCTAAAAGTTTAGGAGGTGTTAAAACAAAGCGTATGACGCTTTCCAAAGAAATAAGGACAAAAAAAAAAATGTCTTAGAAGACATACAGGGTGGTAAAAAAAAAACTTCCCCCTATATATGAAACCCAAGCGGCCTATCCGCTCAACCAATCAAACCAAAATTTCAGACGTGGTTGTTTAAAGGTATGCGCTGGAGATTGTGGTGATTCTAAACAACGCAGAACTCACGGTTACGGTTACAATGAGAGAATTTTGAAATTTCCCAATGACAACACCCACTTTTTCCTTGCGCAAATTGATCAGTGAATTGAAAAACCACAAATGGCGTTGGAACGATTAGCGTGTGACGAAAATTGCCGCCGTAAAGTATATGCAAAGAAGAGCATTATAAAGGAATGATGACAACACAGAGAGGAAAGAGAAAAAAGTTTTTATTCGAATGGAAAGTTATAATTACAGGTTTTCAACGTGCAGGCGACAACACATTGCATTCGGGAGATTGTGGACAACAATGCAGAACGTAACTTGAAAGGAGGAATCTACATAACTTCACGTGTTATCGCATCTTGAAATTCTGACACAGTTGCAGAATTCCGTTATTCCTGAATTGCAGCAATGAAATGTCATTAGGGACATTGTATGGATGCAAGATGGGGCTCCTCCAGACGTCGCCCAATGTGTTCGACCAGTGCTACAACAACACTTTGGTGATAGAGTCATCTCTAGCAACTTTGCAGTTTCGTGGCCACCGCGATCTCCCGACTCACTCCTATGGATTTCTGGTTCTGGGGTTATCTGAAATCTAAGGTATACACGCCTGGTCCACGAGGTGTGTCAGAATTGCAAGATGCCATAACACTTGAAGTTATGCAGATTCCTCCGTTCATGTTATGTTCGGCATTGCTGTCCACAATCTCCCGAATGCAATGCGTTGTCGCCTGCACGTTGAAAACCTGTAATTATAACTTTCCATTCCAATAAAACCTTTTTTTTTCTCTTTCTGTGTTGTCATTGGTCCTTTATAATGCTCTTCTTTGTAAATGCTTTAAGGCATGCTTTTAAGGCATGTAAATGCTTTTCGTCACACGCTAATCGTCCCAACGTCATTTGTGGTTTTTCAATACGCGGATCAATTTGCGCAAGGAAAAAGTGGGTGTTGCCATTCTAAAATTTCAAAATTTTCCCCCTGTAACCGTAACCGTGAACCCTGTGTTGTTTAGAATCATCACAATCACCAGCGCATACCTTCAAACAACCATGTCTGAAATTTTGGTTCGATTGGTTGAGCGGATAGACCGCTAGGGTTTCATATATAGGGGAATTTTTTTTTGACCACCCTGTAGATAGCCATATTTAGAGCATAAGCATATGGCTTCGAGCATTCACAAACTTAAAATCAATTACAATACTATGTTGCCCATGTGACCAAGTTAAACCATATAAAGTAATTATTATGAACAGAAAAAAAAACGATTTATTTTGCCATTGTGTTTGAATTTTTTTCTCTGTCATAATTTACAAAGAAATTACACGCATCCGTAATTGGCATCATAGCTTTAAATAAAGTTGGTTTTTTCTACGCTCTATGCAATGCGAATTTTCGATCTTTAAACCTTATTCAAATGAAATTCATTGTAGCTATATGTATATTTATGTTCCATATTTATTCTGTAGAAATTTGACTAAATTCAACCAACTGTTGCATGCTTATTATATTAAGACAAAAAATAATACTGTCAACTTTCCGAAGTGTAAAAAATAATTTATTATTCAATTAATTAAAAAAAATCAACCAACATTTTATTTTCTTCTTCTTTTTAAAATTATTCTATCATTAAAGCTTCAAATTCCCCATTTAATTTAATATATAATTTTTGAAGATGCTTTTATTTGGTTTTAAAAAAGTAATTAAACAATGCTTAGAAGGAAGTTTAAACCAATTGCTCTAATTAAAATGAAGGCAAGCAAAGCTCTAGCTATCCAATGAAATATATTTTATAGTTGAAGAAAAGCTCTTCCCATGATACATATAAAAAATTATGAAAGAAAATGTTAAAAGCAGACAATGAACAATTTATATTAGGAGCAATTATTTATTTGTTTCCTTTTCATGGTTTTATTCATTATTTTTTTATTTAATTATTATTCAATTATTTTTTCAACAAGTTCTTTAAACCTTTTTTTTATATTTTAATATTTCTTAGCAAAATTTCCTGTACTAATATAAAAAGTATAAATAATGTTCAGAAAAATAATGAGCTGCCAGTGATTTTTTAAAAATTCTCTGTTCATTAGATATTCTAATTTTAATTTAAAAAAAGCGTCGCGTGATAAAAATATTTACGTATTATAATATTTTATACAAAAAAGTAATTTTCGCGTTAAGAATATTATATATAGATTGATCTTAAACCTGAACAATGTTATGCACATTAATTACAGTAACAAACCAAAATGAATGATGAAAGTCGAATGTACGCTCACTTTTATTTTCAACAGATTTATTAAGAGCACTGAAAAGCTC
Source organism: Argiope aurantia (assembly GCA_026543865.1). Taxonomy (NCBI): domain Eukaryota; kingdom Metazoa; phylum Arthropoda; class Arachnida; order Araneae; family Araneidae; genus Argiope; species Argiope aurantia. The sequence continues at coordinate 83,555 of JAPMOR010010573.1, read as the reverse complement.
AAATGTAGTTCAAGCCTTAGTGAAAACTATTGTTCAACTTTTTTTTTCAAATTAGCCAACTTAAATTAATGGTATTAGTATGCTAATTAATAGAGAGAAGCCATATAATAAATAACTTAAGACAATTAATAAATCATTATTTTATGACGTAATGTGAAAAAAATATTTTTTAATGATTTCTGTTTATTTTTTTTTCTTTAAGATATAAATCAGAGACTGGTACACATTCGCAAAAAAAAAAAAAAAAAAAAAAAAAAAAAACGCCTCTGTATTTTTTTTTTATTTATCGCCACATTTTCACCAAATTTTTGCCTATGGAAATGGCTTGCGGGGACATATTTATTCCAACCTAAAAATTGATTAACCGAGTTAATTAATTAATAGCCCTCGAAATTCATGTTTAAAATTTCTTAAAAAATCTTAACTTTGTGTTACTTATGCATTTATCGTGTGATTTATTGAAGAATGATAATCTTCTTTTAATGAGTGAAATATATAATAGTTACAAAGATTTCGCCGAAAGTGCATAAATTTCGTTCAAACATTCCAAGTGCTTTTTTTCAGAACCCTATAATTCTCGAAATTTTCATTCAGAATTACATAAAATTTATTTACAAGTTGATGAATCGATTCAGCTAAAGATCTCGACTTCCGTAATAGAACAATTTCGAGATAGTAGTTAGTAATTAAATAATTTAATTAAATCGGTTAATAAGTTTATCGGTTGGAATATAAACATGTCCCCTCGAATCATTTCCATCAACATCAATTTTGTGAAGATGTGACATTAAATAAAAAAAATTACTGAGATGTCCCTTTTTCTTTTTTATTGACGAATGTATCTAAAAAAACCCATTAAAAGCATTGGTAATAGTATGTTACTTATAATAATAGTTAAAATGAACTTTAGAATGAAACAATATACTGACCTATTCCCTAAACTAAACTGGTTCTCCATGACATCGCATTCTGTGACACAAGGGTGGGGATTCTGCCATTCATAGGGGCTGAACCTGGCCACGATGAACATGGTCGAACTGACCAGGACGTAGGCGGCCAGCACGTACAGCCAGATGTCCACGGCTAGAGGGCTCATGAAGGAAAACAAGCGCACGGGCATGTTCTTGGGCAACTTGAAAAGGATGCCGATTCCCAGGTTCATGAATGGCTTCGTGAAGTCGATGACACTCTCGCGGGCGTAATTTATAGTCATGGGCGCCACTGCCAGATCTGCGTTCTGTTCGAAGGGGAATAAAACAAATTTTAAAAGCGCGACAAAAGACAGTGGAAGTTCTTGTCAAGTTCAAAGTTATTCTGATTTTAAGCGACACTTTTTATTTATTTTAAAATCCCCTGTAGAAATAGGATTTCGCAATAAAAAGTCATAACTGAAATATGGAGTCATTTTGCTTTTCCTAAGGGCCAATTATATGTTTTGTCTCCCGAATTGTAAGATATTGAAAGTTTTCATTGTGTATTCATCTCCTAATGCCTGCTTAAGATATCAATGGATTAATTGCGGCAAGAGGGGAAACTACATGGATAAATTGATTGTGGTAACAATTGTGAGATTCACATGTAGTAAGAAGCAATTGGTAAAAGTCTGGTGATTTCTGGAAGGGTGAAAGTAGTTATTTGATCAATCATGGGTGGAATGAAGAGATTGGGGATGAAACAAATTCCTCATGGCGATTTTCAGACATATAAAATAGAGTGGTGCTTTTGGGAGGGACTCGATCGAAGCAAAGTGGCATTTTGAAAACATTCTTTCTCAATAAATGGTCACACGAATGGTTAGAGACATTTTTATACATCTTTTTAAAATAAAATGATAAAAACTTTATAAAAGTAAATGATGTGCAATTAATTCTAGAAATTAATTGTGATTAATGTGATTAAATTTTGGCCATAAAATATGCCCCTCAGTTTAAAGGCATCTACACTATAAACTAATGAAGGGAATGAAATTAAATTTTATATACAGACTGTAGAAAACATAAGATGACTTATTTCATAAGGAAATGTGCTAGTGCAATAATCTTGCAGGCATAAGTAATATCAGTATATTGAAAACGTAGTCCGATGCTTATTAATAGTAGAATAATCTCTGTGAGTTCATACACATGCCATTTATTTCAACACGTACTTTTTTTTATCATTTGAAAATAGGTGAAATTTTGCTCAATTAATTTTTTGTGAACTCACTCTTTTTGTTTCGATAATGTCAAAAACTCAATTAAGTGAATTTTGAACTTTTTTTTTTCAAAAACGCTTATTTTGTGAAATATTTTTAAATGATTATCTTTTTGGAATTTATATACTTTGAACAATCCTATATGAAATTTAGTTCTATATGAATTAGCTAGAACTAATTTATATATAGAATTAGTTCCGCTCATTAGATATAATAGTTGCAGAAATATCCAAACATAGGAATGCGTCTGGCCTATTTATGTATTTGGTAAATTCATATACATCCTGGAAAATAATCAAATGTTTTTCTGCAGTAATAATTCTTCTTTTAATATGTGGAAAATTATTGGTGCAATTTTCAATTAGGGTATTCTATGATCACTTTTTTTTCTTGAATCTCTGGTTATTATTTTTAAAAAATCAAAATTATTGGTAAAACAAAGTTACTTGCATTGAAAAAAAAATATAAATCATAACAGTTATGCACAGTCTATTTCTTCAGATGCTAATTATTTTGTCTTAACTTAAATAATCGAGAACTGATTACATTTCATTTATTATTATTTTAATTATTCTACAAATAATAAATATTACCTTATTTCCAATTGCCATTTTAATATCCAAATGAATTTTTTAAATATTTAAATGAAGTAAAACAAAATATTTGTGAGAATGAAAATTAAATACCCCAACTGAATTCATGTAGCCTTTAAGAATAATTTGATTAAGAACTAAATCAGTATATTCCATAAATAATTTTTGGCAACAACCACACAAATATGACTTTTTATATTTATACTCATTTTTGAATAATTACCATTTTTCACTTAAAAGAAAACATTTGCCAGATGTGCTCATTAAATATTCAGGGTATCGATAAGCTGTATCATGAATAAACACTTTACAAATTGACTTAAGCGAATACTGTATTTATTTTCACAATCAATTACTGGAATAGGTAATCGCAAAGGACATGATGTAATTCAAATGATGGAAAAGGTGATTTTATAACATGTGGTTTAAAGCTTCGTATGAGAATTAATCAATTATCTTCTTCAAGAAAAATGAAGCAAGCTGTTATTTCAGATGCTTAAGCAGACCTTATAAAACTGATTATGCTTATTAAAGAAGGAGGGGAGACTCTTTATTATTAAATAAAACTTGTCTGAGTTAATTTATGAAAAGCTCCATTCCCTTATCTCTTTATAATAAACATATTGGTGTTGTTTTTGGAAGAAATTTAATGTTAGATCAGAAGTATTAATAGCTTATAATCCAATAAAAGGTTTACTATATTTGAATTGAAGAAATAATGATTTTGCTAAATTTCTCTAAAACGTTTCTCATTTAAACTGTTAAATATTGTCTAATTGGACATGAAAGTTTGTAATTTCAAAATATCCACTTTTTCTATTTTAGCTTTATAAAATGCATGAATGTTTGATATGTATAGATTTGAAAAGCTATATATTTAATAATCAAAGCATAAAAAGTAAACTGAAGCCTTTGTTGTTATGATAAAAGCACATAATTTTTTTATATTTACATAAAACGTGTTTTTTTTTTAATTTTTGCGTCGGCATATATTTTTGACGAATTCATGTTGTTTTATAATTTTTAAAAGCAACAAGCATTTGTTTAACATATTTATTTTTTTTTTCTGGAAAGGAACATATTTCTAAAGGTTATTTTTAACTGAAAATATCTTTAAATATCTTATGGAAAATATCTGAAAACATCTTAAATAAAAACATTTCAGATTCTTAAATTTAACTGTATTAAATATTTTTAATTTAAATAAAATAAAATAGAGTTAAGGTTACTTTAGTTATTGAATTATACTCGCAGATTTTGTTAAGCATTATTATGTGATTCAGTCTCTAACTCTTCTAGAAGTTGGCATCTTATTGAGATAACTGTCTCTATATATTAAATTTTATATCAGATAAAATATCTATTTGGGAAAAATGTCCTTTATTTTTAAATTTAATTTCTAACCAAAAAATCAAAAATGAAATGGATACCTCAGTGTTTAAGGATTTTAAAGTACTGAAACGCTCACAAAATCTGAAACACCCACAAAAGCTGCAATGACAGTTCGCATTGAGGGAGTGATAAATAAAAGAATGCTTTATTTGGTCAATGGTTCTTAGGAAGATTTGCACGAAAAAATGGGCTCGACTCTTCGTTCTTTCAAAACGAGCTACTTTATCTAGCAAAGCGCAGGCCTTGGGTAATTAATTAATTATATTCTTTGATATTCTCCAGTATTCTGATGATTATGGCAACTTCTCGCTTTACTTGAACATTGAATTTATTGTATAAATTAGTTTATTAAACTAATATTATTAATTTTAAAATGAAGTTTTTTGAGAATGCATTCTAAATGATGATGATGATTAAGAAATGGCAAAATAAAATTAAGTCTACTGCTAATACTCATTATTAAAATGTAAATCGTGCCAACTCACAAAAAATGTTAATTTTTTTTTATTATTTTCCATTTGAAATTAAAATAAATAATATATATGGCTAACAACGAAATAAATTATATTTTAGGGGAGTAGAAAATTTCTTCTTTGATTCAGCATGAACAAATTCCAGAAGGTATGTAAATATTTCAGTTTTATCACTATTTGTAAATAACTGTATCTTTTATTTGTAGCAAAATTTAAATTACTCAAAAATATATAGTAATTTTTTCATTACACAAATTTTCTTTTATCACCTCTAAAAATTCATTATGGAATAGTAATTTTCATCTCTGATTAAATTTTACCACGAAACATCACGAAATAGCAATTTTTTTTTATAAATAACTCCATCTCAATCGATAAATTTTATTTAAAAGATATTCCTTTGGAAGATTTTTATTAATAGTTTTTTTATGTTGCTATTTGAAAACAATTAGATGTGTCAAAACAGTCTAAGGGAAGCTGAGAAACATAATAGGTTTTTAAGTATAGCCTCAATTTTAAAATTCCTTGCCAGTCACAAAATACATTAAAAATATAAGAAATAAAGGACTTTTTATAACATAAATGTAATAAACATAAACAGTATATAAAGTTTCAAAATTGATTATTTATTTAAACTAAGAGGGCAATAAAACAAGTCTCGAAATTCCATGCATATTTAAACATTTATTAAAAATTTAGCAATGAAGATAAATTTATAATAATAACAATATTTAACAAATTTTAAAAATCGATTATTTATTGAAATAAAAAAAGAAATAAAACAAGTTTCAAAATGTCATGAATATTTAAAAATGTATTAAATATTTAGTAATGAAGATAAATTTATAACAACAATATAATAAAATTAATTAACTTTCACACAATTTTCAAAATTGATTATTTTTAAATTAAATATTAAATAAAGTAAAAAAATATTATAAGTCTATTACACAAACAGAAACACACTAACAATACTTAGTATATTATTAAATATTTTTAAAAATCACCAGTACAAAGTACAAAAAAACATTCAATAAAATAAAACAGTGAGTTAAAATTCAAATGCCTTATACATTCTATAAAATCCAGTTCTTGAATGATTTAATTATTTATGAATGAAAAAAATAAATAAAAAGAAACTCATCAAAGGGTGAAGAAATTTTTAAAAAAATCTATTCAGTACAGGAAGCGCGCTACAAAGTGAACTGTCAGTCACGCTCTGAATAGAAGTTCCGTTACAAAAAGCCTAAGTTTTCTATTCCCTTATAACAAGAGCTACACTATGCAATCTGATTGGTGCAGAAGCTAAAAGGGAAGAGGCAAAATACCTTTTCAATGATCTCTTTGACCAATCCGCTCCATTCTCCGGAAGTGGTATTTTCTGCCCCGAACTTGTTGTCGGGCACCAGGTACAAATCGTAGTTGAATCCGAGAAGCTCGGCAATCGTCCTTAAGAGGTCGATGCAGAAGCCTTCAAATCGGTCGTTTCCAGTCAAGTTTCGATCAGCTTTAAGCATCACATAAGGCGTGGACTGATCGGGGGAAAAGGATAAGGATTTTGTAAAGCAATAGAGCCAGGAAAAGAGACAAGAGAGTGAAGGAGCGAGAAAGTGGTGGTAAAAAGCCGGTTCTACGGGTGTTGACTAATGGCTGCGGATGTCCTGTTGAGAAGGAGTTAAGTTAATGAGTTGATGGAAGAAGAAATGGATGGAAACAAAGTGCGAAAACCGAGTCATGAGGAATGAAGACTAAAAGGTTGTGAAGGATTGCTCTGTAGATCAGAAATGTTTCGGAAAATTTTAATTTTTTTTAAAAATATTTTAGCCATGTGGTTTTTCTTGCAAATTATTCCTCTCCATTTCATTTTTTATGTTCTTAAGAGCCAGAAATATGGTTTCTTCTGCTTTTATTTATTTTTCAAAAATGCTGAAAAAGTAGACTATGATTGTTGAAAAAAAATATTATGATTTCAAAAGAAAAAAAAATGTGATTGTTTGATAAAGATTTTTTTAAATTCATTATCGAACGATCAGTGTTAACATTAGAAGAATAAAAAATATATATATATTCTTTAATTTTAAATTGTATAGTTATTTTGGAAAAAAGTAACCAATTTTCTTATAATCTTTTGTTTCTGAAGTTCTGATACTTTTCCTATAAAATCATCATATGTTCAGTTATATGAATGCCTATAAGTAAAAGCACTTTTTCAAACATTAATGAAATTCTCAGACACTGAAAGATAGTCTGTCCCAGACAAGGAAATTCGATAATTCCTCGTCTTCAATGCTTATCGGGTACTGCGAACATATTATCTCGGTGTAATTTAAATAAGTGTTAGATTTTATTTTTATTTTTTGTAATTAATAACTTAAGAATTATTATTAGGTTATGTTATACCTTTATCAAATACGTAAGTCAAGATTTATGTACTGACTTTTAGTAGTATCAAAATACAGCGAAGCATTTCTGTATTTGAAATGTAAGATACGATGCAGCGTGCATTGTTTTATCTTTATTTTCTTTCTTATACAAGATACCAAACAATTTTATTTTTGAATTTGCCAACAATATTGTTTAGAATGTGAATATATAAAAACGAGTTTTCGCATTTTGCTCCAAACTCGACTTTGAATATCTATATTTTTTGTCGTCATTTTATCTACGTCGGATGCTTCCACCGTTGAACTGCAACTGACCTTCACTAAAAGCTCTCGTACCATCCCATTCCATTCGTCCGTGTTCGGATCAACTGCTCCGTATTTGCGGTCGGGCACAAGATGGATATCATACTCGAAATGCAGCCTTTCTGCAATTTTCTGCAAGAGATCAATGCAAAACCCGTAGAACCGGCTGTTCCCTTCCAGGTCGGGGTTCTCTCGCACCATCACGTATGGATCCGCCTGAGATAATGCAGGTGGAAAAAGTTATTCAATACACAAATAATACATGACATCACTCAATGAAGTGCCTTGAATGGATAAAAGACTAAGTTCATTGTTAGAAATGCTATGCTAAACATTAATGCGATAGAATATTTATTAATTTCCAGTTTTATGTCAAAATATGTTTTGGCCTGGGATATAATACACAGAATATGCATTCTATTCTGTGTATTATATTCAAGCCCAAAAGAATCAAGCAGATATGTTAACCAGAATTCGTAGGCTTAATTGTATTCCGATAACTAAATTTCAAACCGTTAGAGATAAGTATACATTTTTGAACGAAAAAATGCACTCGATGACTGAAAAACTTAAATGTATATTGTTTATATCAATGAATTTTGAAACTAATTAGGAAATTTTAAGCTTTATACAATCCTCTTGTACTATTAAACATATCGAGTAAAATTTTTTGACTCGTCGAAATTTTAAAAACAAAAAGTTCCACACTTTTTTTAAGGAAACTGAATAAGTTTTAAAAAAAATTAGTATTTATGATGATTTTATTGACCTCCTAAATGAAGAATCGCCAATCAAAATGGCCTTCCTTCCCTTAAATCAAGGAAATTCAAAGTTTTATAACTTAACTAATTTTCGTTATAAAAGTGGTAAACTTTACAATGATGTTAAAAACGTTTGTTTGCGAAGAATAGTTTTAGTAATGGGAACTAAAAATACCAGTGTGATTGATATATGTATATATAGACTATAAAAATATAGACTTCTTTTTTATTACGAAAATACATTTATTATCTGAATTAATAAGTTTTTAAAGAATATAAAACATTTCCACAATTTGAAATATATACCCATTTTTAACAGTCCAGAAATCATTTAATCAGATCAAGATTAGGGAGAACAACATGTGTAATTAAAAAAAACCCAGTTTAAGAACTTCGCTACTTTATATTGTTTCGTCTTTAACTAATACCATGCAGAATAAAATAAACAAACATTTATATACAAACTATCTTTTCGGAGGAGCATTTGTATTCCAAAAAGATATTGGTTTCTTTTAAGACTTGAAGCATTGCATACAAACGTGCTTATATACATGTTCCTTACATTGACAAATCATTGTTTATTTTCAGCTTCAAGTTGAGAACTTATTTGTTTAATATGAGAATATGAACTTACTGTAGAATATATCATACGTTTTAGAGCAATATTTAACTGGGCAAACAGAGTTCTGAATATAACATGCTATCACAAAGGTATTTATTGAAAATATTAATTTTCTCAAAGTTTTCTTTTCTTTAATGAATTGGTTTTAAATATTAATACATTTATTGTCATTTATGAGATATCTCGTAAGAAATGCTGTAAAATTAAGGCTTCATAAATTTCACTGGGAGTGAATGGGTTAATCTGTGCTTAAATTAAAAATTAGAAGTCAGAGTTTTGAAAGAATACATTTTTCTTCTATCAAGAAAAGATGAAAATATCTTTTTTCTTGATGTATAATGTAAAAAAGGGGAAAAAAAAGAAAAGACATCACTGAAAATATGGGTAATGTTGGGCAATTCACCAAAAAAAAAGAATATTTTATTAGGTTTCAAGTATAGGATGTTCATAATAAATTTACCTCACGTTATTTCATATAATTTTCAAAAATAATTGAGAATTTCTTAGACTTTAGTTGTGTCATATCGAGGTCATCGAAATCATGTTATAAATAATTAAGTTGTCTTTTATTGAAATTGGTTGATTTGTGATTTCTTATAAAGCATCAGGTGATAAAATATTAAAATGAAATAGCATAAAGATTTAACTTTTATGAATGAATTAACAATTTATTTATGATGTAAAACCTATTTTTATTCACATATAATTCTTGAATTGTATAAAAATCTTTCAATACTGCTATATTAGTTTCATACTTTAGAATTCTGTTTTCACTTAAATTATTTTATGTTTCTTTATTGTTTGAATACTTTTGCAGAAATATATAAAAAGAAATAATAATTGCAAAGAGACTTTTATTTTTTAATTAGTAGTACAATAATATTGTAAAAAGAAATCTAATTGCGACTAAAATGAAAATATCGTTATGTATAATTTGTTATTTAATAAATATCTGATGCTCTTTCACAATACCAGTATTGGAATAACTTAAATTTAAAATCTTTAGTACATGGCAAGTTCCTACTGAAGTAAAAATAGAAACAAGACCTTTGTAATATGCTGAAATATTTGACCCCCGTAACTTAGAGCAATTTAATAAAAGAAAGTCTGGAAATGTTACATTAAGCGATAGTCATAAAAAAGGTTAACCATTAACTCAATAAATTCAACCTGAAATAATAATAATAAAAAACATTTCCCTTGAAAAAAGTCTGAATTTTATAGTAGAAATTCATTAATGAAAAATATTATAAAAATAAAAAGGGAGAAAATTAATGGCTTGTACCGCTATCGTAAGGCAAAAGCATTTATCTTTATTTTTTTAAATTTTTTTTCGGTTTGATGAAAGTTAACCAGCTAAAAGTTCAAACTTATAATACAAAATATCTACTGAAACATATTTCTCCATCAAAGGTTTAGTCAAAAATGATATGCGAGCCAATAATACACTAAGTGTCTTCTTCTTTTTTAAACCTTTAAAATTTACCACAAAATACCGGGTTATTATAAAAAAAATTATCCGATATATGAGACTCTAACTATTATACCGTTGTTTGTGACGGCTTAAAAATTTCGTTCAAGGTATTTCGAAGCAAGCGCTCAAGAATCATATGGAAAACAACAGTTATGGTTACAGTGTCAAAATTTCAAAATGTTCAAATGCTGACACCAACTTTTTTTATTGGAATGTATTCTCCATGCCCAAAACGATAAATATTGTTGAAACAGTACCTGTAACACGAAAATCATCAGCGCTGGACAGACTAAGAAGAAAACAAATATGGTGTGCATATTGGAGACGTGAAGTTCTACAGATTCCTCTCAGCATGGTACATTCTTTGGTTCTAGGCACCATCTAACTCATGCAAAGTGTCATCGTGATTTAAGGTCAAAAGGAAAATTTTTGGAACATAATAAGATGTTTTGCTTTCTGTTTCTTCTCTGTTGTTATTGGTTGTTTACTCTTTTCTTCTTACTTAGTCTGCCTAACGATGGTGATTTTCGTGCTACATGTACCGTTCTAATGCTATTTATTGTTTTGTTTCTATGGAGAACACATTCCAATAAGAAAAAAAAAATGGTGTTGCCGTTTGAAAAGTTTGAAATTTGGTCACTGTAACCATAACTTTTAGAGGTTAACTGTTGTTATTCATATGATTCTTGAACTCATACCTCAAAATATCTTGAACCAAAATTTTATTATATTTCTAAGAACGATATGATAGTTACGGTCTCAGGTCTCATGTATCGGGATATATTTTTTTTTATAATCACCCGGTATATATATGTATCACATACATTTAAAAAAATTATTCTCTACTGGAAATCAATGCAGCGACTCAATAATTACAATATGATTTAGAACAATGCGGGTAAATATTTTCCACTTAAATGTGGGATTCAATCCAAATATTAGAAAAGTAAAAAAGTAATTTCTAAAAAAAATTACTCATTGCAATGGTAGCAAATTATAGCCAAACAAAATATTATACTAAAATACCTAACAAGAATTTATATTAAAATTGCTTTCAGAAATTTTTTCATACATTTAATTAAAATTTTGGAATGAAGCTCTGCCTTCTTATTTTTATGTACAAGTTAAAAACAGCAATAAGACATAACAACCATTTTAATATGTTTTTCATTAGATTTGTAAGTGTTTTCTTATTCCATATTTTTCCTTGTCTAATTTTTCTTTTCAAATCAATACAATAAAAAATGATTAAAGGGATTGCTTTAAATAATAATTAATTGAATAACGAACTAACGAAATACTTTTATTTATTTATTGCCTTTCTTAACACTTTTAAAATTTTCCTTCCAAACCCTAAAGAAAACGTTTGACAACTTATTTCATTCCGCTTAGTTACCCACGACACGTTCCTCGACATATAAAACCATCTTCTCTAATAAACTTTGCTATCTGATTTCCGTAACTCCAAGCAGCTTAATAAATACTCCCTCTTAAATATTGTCGTAGGAAAAGTTAAGTCACTGACTAAAACATTCCATTAACTTCATGTCCTATAAACGCATCTTAAAAGATAAAAACAAAATCTTCTTCCGAATGAATTCTGAAATGAGCCGTAGAGAATTCATAATTGAAAAATTCAAAACCTGAAAGAGAAAGAGTCTTTCCCGCTGTCTTTCGGCTAGACTATGCTATCCTTAGTTCGATTAAAAGAATGAATGGCGAAATGCTAAGACTTTTAATTCCTCTTTAGTAAACTCTCCTTTTCATGGAAGAACATGCAACTCCATTGTACTTCCAGAAGAACATTTTTGAGTCCAAGAACCTTAATGGATTTCTGACGAGCTAGAGCAAAGGTTAATGCAAAAGAGGAACTTCACAGATTTACGCTCTCGCTGTGTCTGCTGAGTCATTTCCATTAAAATTTCACTCGTCAGATATCTTCAGCGATGAAATGTTCAAAAGGTGGAATTTATTGAAGAGTTTAGTACCTCTGTTTATATATATTTTCTTGCCTCTCTTATTTCTTTGTGGATTTATTGGGAAGATTCTTTAGTTATTGCTTCGTATTCTCGTAAAAGGAATGATATTTGATTCTAAAGATATTCCAGCTCTTTAATATTTAATTTATACTGAAGAACACCGGATATTTAGAATCTTCTCCATTTATATCATTAATATTGATTTCCATTTATTGATTTGAGCTTATGAAAAGTAATCTTGTGATCTTTATCTAATAGAACTGTTTTATTCTATAATGACGTGAATACATGTCTTATGAAAATTAGTTAATTTTTCAATTATCTTTTTCAAAATATATTATATATATATATATTTTTTTGAGCAGCAGGTTAAAATTAGATCAATTTTATGAACCAAATTATACATACAGTTATAAATAGCCAATTAAATACACAGTTTGCCATTGTGAATATAATACTTTTAATTTAACAATTACAATAGTAACTAGTACTAAGTGCATCTAGCAACGATTTTTTTCAACATTTATACTGATGAATATATAAACTAGCTTCGAATTCGAAGAAAATATTTTGATATTTCTTAGATAAAAAAATGCCTTTAAAACAGTGCTTGCGGGTGAACTTATTTTATCTTATGCTACGAAAAATGATTAATACCATCAGTAAGAGTTTTCAAATTTC